>JAMKCH010021154.1:0-124003 GCA_023653785.1 Ophioderma brevispina
AATAGATACAAGGCGCTCACCCGGCTTTCGCGACCAACAAAGACTCTAAAAACCATAACTCATCAATGAACTCTATCCCTATCTAACAACAGAGAACTCTAAAAACAAATCATAATTGGTGAAATCCACCATAAAACTCACAAGAACAAAAAAAACCCTCAAAAACAAAAACCATCAAAGAATGCCACAACTCACCAAAAAAACCTAAACATTAAACAGGTTGAGTGAACTCCATCCATAAACTCACCCAAATGACTTTAACAACAGAAACCCATCAATGCAACTCCATTCATACTCACTAACAAATTAGCTATACCTAAAACTCATTGATGGGCTCCCATTTATAACTCACCAAAACATTATCAAAAAAACTCTAAACCTGACTCATCGATGAACTCCATAAATCACCAAAAATAACTCCATCCTAACTCACCAAAAATAACTTAAGAACATAACTCATCAATGAACTCATTCATATTCCACTAACCAAATAACGCTTTTTTAAAACTATTGACGGGCTCCATTATAATTCACCAAAACATCAAAAAACTCTAAAAAAATACCTCATAGATGAAATCCATAACTCAACAAATAACTAAAAAGTCTGAACATAATCGTTGATGAACTCCATTCCTAACTCACCCAAAAGAAACTCTAGAAACATAACACATCAATGAACTCCTCCCATAACTCGCCCCCAAACAGCAAAAACCACCCTAAAAAAAACTCATCAATGAACTCATAACTTTTTGAAAATTGCATAATGCCCTTTAATTTCAATTGAGGGTTGTTTTTCCTCAAATGATGCCAAAAGTACATTCCCATAAAAAAATCAAACAATTTTTTTTCAAAAAATATTATTCAACAAAAACTCTAAAAACAACTCATTGATGAACTTAATCCATATTTCACCAACATACAAAAAACTCTAAAAACAACTCATCGAACTCCATTAATTAACCTGCATATTGCCCCTTTAATTTGTAAGCTAACCCTTGAGGGCGCTCTTCCTCAAATGATGGAATATCCATTCCATTAAAAAATCATTTTTGTTTTCCATAAAATATTTGAAATCACAATGCTTTGAACATATGGGCTGATATTTGGAATGAAGTTCTTGGAATACCTTGAATGCCCTTTTCTTTAATTCAATTTCTAAACTTACACTTGAGGGTGCCTCCGGGGGGGGGGGGGGGCACTTTCAACCTATTTTCAGGTAGGTATGTGCGGCCCCGATTTTCCGAACTTGGGGGTTGGGATCGGATTTTGTTCTCCGAAAGTAGGGGCTTGGTAACTGAAATTTTGAGGAATTGCTAGTTGGGAGCTGAAAGTTTGGCTAAAATTTGGCTAGCTTTTGAGGCCAAAATTTCTGAAAGGGGACCTTAAGAATGAATTATGCTTCAATGGGGGTCTTGGAAAGGCTGGAGAGAGACAGCGGAAAAGGGGTTTTTACGGGCCGTACATACCCGTACTCTTTCCAATGTCAGTTGCCCCCACGGGGGTGCCCTTCCTCAAATGATGGAGAAATACATCACAGACTACACCGTGGGTAAATACTTTTCCCCACCGCTGCACACACACAGGTACACGTATGTACATACAATTGATCTTGGTCTTGCTTGAGCAATTTTGAATCTTTAATACATTGTTTTCAAATAATGTTAATTACCTATTTTTTGACATTTGTTTACAACACACTACATGTAGACACACCCTACAAACATGACAGCCAGAGAGACGGGCACAGACAGGCATCAGATATAGACACACATATACCACACACACACACACACATGCACACACGGCACGCACACACACACGCAAACCCCTCACACACGCGGCAACACCACGCACACACAGAAAAGGTTTAGTGGATCAAGGAAATTCCATACAGTTTATTTAAATTTGAGAAAGAACTGATTTTTACTGGGGGTCTGAGATATTAACTATCTTACGACCATATATTTTCTTGAGTCAATCACTAGTGCCCAATTCCGATGTGGGTGCATGCAACTGGGCTTATCATGTAAACACAAATTTACCTCTGAGAAATATAAACCATTTTTTTCAAAAATGACTATTGCAGAAAGTTACATATTATAGTCCATTGTTAAACTATGTACTAGAGCTTACTAAGCATCATCTGACCAGAAGGTGTGAGCCTGGAAAATACCCCCCGAACATGAATGTGTCCTTGCAAGGTAAGCGACCCTAATTAGTGTAAACAAACACAATTGCAAGCACACTGATTGACCACAACTAGGTATAGCATCAAGGCTACAAGTGAATTGGGAAGGCTTGCCAGGGCTTACTGTGATTGACTTCTGCTATTCCCAACTAACTTTCGTGGCCATTTACAATGCACACATCCAAAAGGAGCTGTATGACACGTCACGACCAATTCAACAAATTTGTTGGTTTAGACCCTCAACTTGGCTTTTACACCCCTATTGTCGCCAAACGAAAACGCTGAATTATTTTCCCACGTCATCCAAACAAACATGCGAAATTCAAGACAATACGCTATAAGATAAACACGCAGTGACAAAACCATTGGCTTCAAAAACCCCAGTACTATAGACCCAACGAAGTTATTCGTGGAGTCTAAAAATTATGAGATAATTATCAAAATCTCAACACCAAACGAGTAAATGTAACATCAGAATTACTGCAACAATGAATTTTATGGCAATTATTGCTACACTGGTACACGGAAGGACCTTTACATCAACGTAAGAATATTATATTTATACGTCGTACACATCTGTTACTCCAATAACACAATTAGCACCACATTACTGTTCCATCATACTTTCAATAACATTAAGAGATGGGCGGGGGCATCGACATAGTCACTTAAATACTGCATCAGATGTATTTTTATATACCTGCAGATTACATAAAGATCCACCTTGAATAATCAGTACACTTAAAGTTATCCCGGGCTATGCCGTAATGAACATTTGACCAAAGGGGAAATTGGTTCATATGAGACTTTGCTATCATATACACACCTTACACATCATCTAAAAGGAAAGGGCTCAAATGAGTCAGACATTCCACCCTATCAACAGAATATCTGACTACATTCTCTAGAGTACATTCTGACCCTTTGTATAAATGTGTACTATATATTCTTCTGTTAACATAACCCAGTGTTGTTTTGTTCTAATCATCTTAAAGAGATATTTTTCCACTTTTTCAATGTTGTACATTGGCCAATTTGCCCCATTTTCCCAAGAAAGAAGCCTGTCCACATGTTTGTCATTCACAAAATATCTCATGAAAAGTTTGATTTTAGTTTCTGGTTTTTATACCACCAGTTCTTTTTAAAAGAGTAAGTGAACAAGTATTTCAGTCCACACAGGTGTTGCGTAGTTATCCATACTCTACAAATTCCTTGTTATGAATGTTCAGTTAACCTGGAAGTGTGGGTAGTTTGGGTAGTTAATCAAATAGATCCTAATATTTAAACCACACCCATTTACACCGAGATTACAAACTCAAATTAAAGGAAAACAAGGTTTCTATTTAGCCTTCTACCAGTTACGTTCAGCAATTCAGTTTAGCTGTTCTTCCTGCATTTCACTCAATGAATACTCTGCTAGGTATATCATGGTATAGTTTGCTGGGAAATATTCAACACCCAGGTCTGGAAAATATCTATATTATTTAGCAGGGTAAGTGACAACCCGACATCTTCATAGATAGTTTATCACCTTTGACATCCATCTTTGTCATCTCCCAATTGTGCCATTTGACCTGGCAATGGTTCTTCAAAGCACAAGGACCTTGAACAGTTCTGGTTGACCACAGATTCTACAGAAGGAATTATCAACTGTAGTATTTCATTGGGCACAGTTATGGCAACTTAATAAGTACCTCCTATGAAATTAACATTGCTTTGCTCATCAATTAAAGGCATAAAACTGCTCATAACTTTGAAATACATCAACTATTATGACTATTATGAAAAGGGTCCTTGAAATATTTCTAAAACAAGTAAACAGCAAAGTTGATAATTCCTAGGCTTAAATCTGTAATGGAACTCTTGCTAATAATGAATCACACAGCTTTACATAGATGCTAGGCCATTTTGCTTTGCCTTTTAACAGAGGTTGTCATAAGGAAACAACGTCCACATGGCTTTAGAACTGCTTCACCCTTCACCTTGCAAAACATAAATTTTTTTATTTTATTTTTTTTGACAGAATTTCAGTAAATCCACACCACTTTTGAATAATTTTATACCTGAATGTTGTAAATGAAACCAGTCCAAAATCTCACATTAATTTGTGTTTTTCTTCCACCAACACCCTTAAAATGTACATTTTTTTAAGCAAAAGAAACTTTGGAATTCCTGCTGTGGTTCTTAAAATTTGCTCATGGATTAAATGTGCCCCACCCATTTAATTTTCTGTGCTTCATAGAAAGGCTACTGTTAACATACTTTAATTCCAATAAATATTTCATTTGAATCTGACATAACATTTTGAGGAGCAATTACATGTATTACAGTTAGCCATAGATTACGGATAATTTCCAGCATCCATAAACGTCCCTTATTTTAGCCTGTAGTATTACTATGATAAAGACATCAGCCAAAATATTTTACAGATGAGATGAGGAAAAAATACAAGGATTATAAGGATACCAAAATCTCAGCTTTAATGGTTAAATGGTGGGGTCACAGCTGAGCATCAGGTAAAGTCTTTTAAATGATGGCTTTGCATGTGAAACCTGAATCTGAAGGACTTTGTAGCAGCATACAACTACAAATGTAAAGTCAAAAGTGGTGTGAATTCAATTAGGATATTCAATTTAAAATCCATACTCCCCCTGTACAAAACTGTACCTCTATCATCCAAAGAAAGAAGCAATGTGTACCATATGTCAAATGAAGTTATCCAATGAGCTGTTTCAATTGGAATCCATACATCCCCTATAGAAGGCTCAATGGACCTTTTCAAAAACGAAGTTTACCGAACATGATGACTCCAATAAGCGGGTTATCACACGCAACTGGGCGCAGCACTTGCACATATTTTGCCTTTGCGTAATGCCCTTAACTGGCAAGCGCCTGTGAATGTTAGAAGACTCAACTGAAATCTTTCACAGAGATGATGCAGTTTTCAAATGTAGTCACCCAGTATGGACTTTTCTATTTGAAATCCAGACTCCCTCTGTGGAAAACTGTACCTAAATCATCCACATAAGCAGTGTGCGCCATATTTCAAATTAGGTTATCCAATGGGCTCTTTCAATAGGAATCTACACATCCCATATGGAATAAAGTTGAAATCTTCCACAGAGGTGATGTGGATATCAAAATGTAGACACCTATAGGCTATTCTAAAGACCCCCCCAAAAAGTAACGCAGCATGTCTAAATACCCCCATAGGTTACAAACCATTGGTCTTTGCACGAAAATATAAAATTATATCAATAGTTCATTTTCTTCCGTAAATTTTGATACCCTTCTTGCCCCATTGCGATCAATATTGCCAACACAATACCCATTGTAAGAAAATCTCTCCGTTTTTAAAAGTTGCAATAAAAGGTATAGCCATATTGATTGCCATTCAGTGAAAGACCGCATTCATGCATTGCCTGATGTATGGTTGTGTATTGTAACCTTGTAATAATGTCTTCAGATGCAACTTTGAAAATGTGACACATTTTCGTAAAATGGACATTGTGTTGGCGATGTTGATCACAATGGAGCAAGAAAAGTGTCAAAATTTGCAGAACAAAACAGACTATTGATATCATTTTATTTTTTGTGCATAGACCAATGGTTTGTAACTTATGGGGGTATTTAGACATGCTGTGTTACTTTTTTTGGGTCTTTATTTGAAATCCATACTCTCTCTGTGGAACATTGTACCTAAATCAACATCAACCACATAAGCAGCGTGTACCATATTTCAAATGAAGTTATCAAATGTAGTCGCCTATATAGGCTATTCTATTTGAAATTCACACTCCCTCTGTGGAAAACTGTACCTAAATCAACTACATAAGCAGTGTGTGCTATATTTCAAATGAAGTTCTCCAATGGGTTCTCACCTCCTCTATGAAATACTCAATTTAAATTTTCCATAGAGGTGATGTGGATATCAAAATGTAGTCACCCAATATAGGCTATTCTATTTGAAATCCATACCCCCACTGCAGAAGACTTTACACAACTCCTTAGGGGTGGTCAAGATATAAAATGGAAGAGCCCACATGTTCCATCATACAACATCATCTTACAATAACCACTTTGAAAGCTGATAATGATACAATTTCTTACAATATATAATTGGTCCTTCAACACATTCCCATACATAAGATTCTATAAAGAACTCAAGAATTATTATCAATACTCCTGAATACAGATACACATATTACCATGTCTCCATTTTGGAAAAACAAAAATATCCCACAATACAATTCGGTTACCAGTCTCACAACAATACAAATCAATTATGTCTTTTTGTAAGACTTTTATATGAATGAAGAAAACTTATACAGTAAGCTGGATACATCTTGTTGTAGTCCTCAATGGCATATATCCAAACTATTTATTTATGACTTGGAAATCATTGAGTATTCAGACACTGCTTTCCAATTTAAATTCAAACCATGACAATTTCTTCGCTACAAGAAATACCTTTAAACGTATTGTCAGTAATCCAATTTTAATACCAGGGAGTATATTTGTTGAAAGTTAGACTCCCTTTCAGAATACCTGTCACAGTGTTTAACTCTAGTTTAAGGATCTTGTATAAAAATAAGACTACTTTCCAGAATTTTGTTTGAGAAAATCAAATGGAGTTACAGCAAAAATGCACACAATCTCTGGATCATTTGTGATACACATCATGATTAATTTCTCTGAACATATCTGAATGGTCAGGCCAAAAGAGCACCTACTATTAACACTTTTTTATCGTGTGCATTTTGTTAAAATTGCTGCTTGTAATTATCAAACATGTTCCAACGTCTCAACCTATTCAAATCAGAAGTGTTGTAAAGACCTAAAATGAATCCTAAAGTAACATACATTCACAATTTCTTTAAAATTTGAGCAGAAAAAAATATTCTGTGGTCACCCACATGAGTTTCTTATTGCTTATACCCAGCGTCTTGTAGACTGGTGCACTGTGCCATAATGATCATTACTTCAAAATCACAAATTCAATCCAAAGGCAAACTTGTAATTGATTAAAAAAATGAAACCTCCTACAGTCATAGCACCATATATCAATATTTATCATACTCACAAAACCTCATGCCATTTCTTTACTTTCACATGGTATATCCAATTATAGTAAATTCAACCCATTGTGTCACCGGAGGAAAAGTTTTCGATTAGTTGGGAGAGGTTCACCTGTTTCATGAACTAAGACAATCTGGCCTTTCGAGTTTACTTTAGTGTTTATTCATACATCCATAACACAGGCACTCATAACTCAGTAACATTCAACTCACCTGTTACATACCATTGAAGCAAATGCGATTAGTCAAGCTTTGGGAGTTAATGTAGCTATATGAATGCATTTAAGTTGACTTGAATGATTTCATTAAGCACAGAATTGATTTTTTCTATGCTATAGGACTACATGCATCCAATAGATTTAGCATAGAATTTTCATTTGCAACCACTGCACATCCCCTCATGCAATACCAAAAAGTACTAGAGGTGACACGATGGGTTGAATCTACTAAAAGATCAATAGCTGTAGAAGCTGGCTATAGTTTTGACATAATACAAATACATGATCTTGCTAATATCAGTAAAAAGATGGTCTTCCCAGCATGAAAACATCAGATTTTAGCATTTACTTATTAGAAAAGAAAAATTTGTATTCTCAACAAGATGTAGCATGACTTGCATCATCCTTTAAAGGTGCATGTTGTGAATCTATTAATTATTGGCTAAGATTTAAAAGATCCTTGGGCAAGCAATTTTCAAAATTGAAATGATGAATACATTTTTTTATTTTATATGCATGTTCAAAATGTTTACACTATTTACCTTTGACAACCAATTATGTCATATAAGGAATTGCACTGACTGTATTTTACCAATTAAAAAAATGCTTCTAGGCAAGCATGTTTGAATTTGGACCATATTTTGACCTTTGAACCACCTAAATGTAGGTCACAGGGAATGGTCATCACTGACTATCCTCTAATCGAGACAAACCCAATGGTATAACTACTGATCATTTTTGAGAATGCTTTAATTTTGATCTTCAGTCCCTATAACCATGAATCTCAGAAAGTATCATAGCATAGCCAATTGAGGTTCTTTTTAAATTTGACCTCATTTTAACCCAAAATGACCTCTTAAACATTGACCAAAACAAAGTCAGTGCAGTGGACACACATTAGCTACTGGTTATAATGGCAGTATATGGCAATTCCATGAAAATCCACCTTGAGCAAGCACTGGCAGAAATGCCAAAAACTGTTTCATTTCTGCATGAAAATGTTGATTTCCATATAGGGCGCTTGCACGGTAGGTCAATAGGTTATCTTGGCCAGACCTGCCTCCAGAATAACCCAAGCATGCAGAGAATACAAAGGAATCACCTGCAGAAATAACTGAAATGTTCAGGTGAACCAGGTGCACGTATTGTATTCTTCTCATGCTTGGTTGATCTGGAGGACAAACAAAAAGTCCGTTCAACATAATTTAGCTCTGTGCAAGGGCCCTATACTTTTATACAGGGACGATCTGAGCAAAATGTCTGAAAACTTACCTCCCTGATCTGAGTTTCACAAAATTGGTGCTAAATGCAAAGGATATTTGCCCATGATGACCCTCATTGGATCTCTTTTACAGTACAAGACCATTTCTTACAGGTTCCCACCCGACAATGACCATGTACAAGTTTCTCTGGTGGTTTCAGAGAAACAAAGCTAACTGCAAATGTTAATCCAAAAGAGACAAATGAACATACAAACTTTACAATGACATTTTGCTAATCAATCTGGCCAAAAATGATAGGTAATCGGAATGCAATATTTATGTTCAATGAAATACAGACCTGTTTCACCTATTTCAATAACCCTTTGAAAGTGATATTTAGTGATATAAGGAAATATATTTAAATTCAATTACATTTGCAGGAGTGCTAAAAAAATAAAGTCAAGAAACAAACAAATTAATATAACAAATCATCAATCCATATTTCACAAAAAACAAACTGGTTATAGGCAGGCTGGGTTGATGGAAAATCTGGTTTAATTTCCTCAGATCTGACTAACTGAATATGAATGCTTGGACATAGGTCTATCCTTAAAACAGGAATGTCGAGGTATGGTGGGGGGTGGGGGTGTCAATGCATGTCAAGTTTGCTAGGACATCCCCCAAATTTTGGAACAAAATGTTCTTAACTTAGTTTTCCTGGGCTAGTTAAAGGTGGTTGACCGGTCAACAACCTCATCCCCCGACTTGACTCCATCAAAATTGAGGTTTTGGTATCGGAAAAAAATTCATATTTTTCTTATTACCCTGTGAAATTTAAGGCCTGGGAAATGTTTTTTTTTTAATTATGAACAAAAGCATCTCCAAATGTGGTCAGCCACATTAATTATTTCGCACTGTTTTTGCTTCTAGTAATTCAAGCGGCTGATCGATTTAACTCAAAATTTGTAATCTGATAATTTTGGTGATATGCTTCCACCTGAGGGAGCAAACAAAATGAAAAACCGGACACCTTTAAGCTCAAAGTTTATCTTGTACATTGACCTTAACATGGCCAATAAGAGTATCTTACCATGTCTAGTAAGACCATATTGTTCTCTTTACTATGAACTAGGTGAACATGGGTAAAGTCTGATTTTTTATTCCTGTCAGCAAACGCATATTGTCAATGGTACGAATTCATTGGAGGGGATGTGTTGAGATAAAAAACTAAAAAGCCATATTAACAGCTGAAATGCTCAACTTTGTTCAACAGAATAAGATGCTTTAACCCATTGTACATGGAACTTTTTGTATCGAACATATAAAGGCTTCATACCAGATTCAATTAAATAGATTGTCGTGAAGTCTGAGACACGCTATCGATTCCTTTGTTTGGTGTCAA
Source organism: Ophioderma brevispina (assembly GCA_023653785.1). NCBI lineage: Eukaryota > Metazoa > Echinodermata > Ophiuroidea > Amphilepidida > Ophiodermatidae > Ophioderma > Ophioderma brevispina. Next base: position 10,089 of record JAMKCH010021154.1, read on the forward strand.
TCAAAGAACGGATAAAGTGTCATGAACATCAAGGCTGGGTGAAGAGGAGGATTAAGCCATGTAAATATCGTAGTTTGTTATAATGACAAAAAATCTAAAGTACTCAGATAAATAATTGTCAGATATTATTTCTGGAACAAGACGAATGTAAACGTATCAGATTTTCTAATAATCAGGTTCATCCTTCATGTAAGACATCATGGAAATAGCCTAGCATGAAATCTTCTATAAGAGGATCAAAGGATTACAAGGATTGTACAGCCTTATTCAGTAAAAGAGTCTTTACTCTAGTCTAACTCATGAATATCTTACACCAAGAACACACCAATATTCCTTAGTGATGTAAAAGAACTTTGGTGAGTAATAATTACTTATTCGTATCATTTTCTTATGTTGAATGCATCAGAGTTTGTTGAAGTTTGGTGTTTAGAATTTATTCGGTGCATTTGCCTTGATATTTGCTTCGTGAGAAAAGGGACAATTTTTAATTATGGCCTTAATCTGATCCGGTATCGTGACATCAAATTTCTATTGTGTTGGTTTGGTAAAGCATACAACCTCGCAGAACGAATGGAATCGTCGACACGCCCCAAAAACTTTTAATGAACTGACAAGAATAAAAAATTCTACTATAACTGATTTGAAAGTAGGTTCAAGGGAGAAGAAATGGAAGATCAAGGAAGAGGTGGAACCTGCATCAAGGAAGATGGTAAACAGGTAGTCCAGAGTGTGCATGGTAAAAGATCAGGAATAATTAAAAGCAAAGCTCTTGTTTGACTGGAGGGCTAATAAGGCTTAGAAATTACTCTGCTTTAGCCCTTAGCTTGGTTTTGCAGAATTCCACATATACAGCCAAATTCAAAGTGAATCATCAGAGTGTCACTCTACTCAAGCCACTTGACTCGCCTGTTTTGCGATCACACGTAACACAACATACCCACTTGCATTGTCCACAATTGACTCAATAGCAAGATTTAGTGGCATAAGTGATGTCTGTACTTTATGCAAAGTCTTGAATTCTTTTATTTGATTGATCTATAAACAGAAGAATGCCACATTCCAAGTACAAGCCTTAAGCTTGTACATCCAAACCCGCCTAACTATACTCTGTTCGATCTCAAGTTTGAAGGAGACGTTACTTCGCGGGTTAGGTTTCGCACCCTAGAAGCGCACGCACCTATCTTTGAATTGCAGCATTTACGCACGCAAAAAGGAGGCACAATCGAAACGCTAGAGAGAATGCAGAAACGCATCACCCTCAAACTGGAGACTGAACAAAGTATATCAGGTGACTGATAGGGCCATCGAAAATGGCAACCTGCTGTGTACCCAGTCTGGCAGCAGACTGAAGGCAACTCCTGAAAGCAGCCTAGGTACTAAATGTGTGGGTATGAGTGAAGTTAACGGGAACTATGTCATGAAAGAATACCGTCAGTTGAAGGTACTTGTTCCGATTTATGCGCATTGTGTTCTCTACTTCATATGCACTTGCAGTCAATACCAAGTTTTGTGGGAAACAAACTTGCGGTTTTGATAGTAGAAGCAATAATGCATATTACAAATCCCTATTCACTACTGTGCTAATATTGATGGTTAGCTATTCTTTTCTCTATCTTGGGAGAGAAATGGATTTGAAGGCTGAAACTTCAGGACAACAATGAGAAAAATACAGCCTTTCATCTGATATCAAACTTGATACTACTTCTGGGTAAATCGGGGTCCCAAAAATCATGGGAATAAGCACTTTTAATGGCATAATTACATGGGAACAAGCACTTTGAATGGCATAATTACATTATACCCTTCACATCAACTCTATATCATGTGCTTTATTCCATTAATGGAATAAAGCATGATAATATACAGGAGGTGCAAAGGGTATAATGTAATTATGCCCCTTTCACTGAATGAAAGCGGCATCCTTTTACCATTTAAAACAGAGTGTCAAAGTTTATAGATCTCAATGACAAACATTTTGTTGTGCTTTTCTTTGGTTATGGTGATTGTTGTCATCTCATACATACAAAAATGAAAATATTTAACAAAATCCATACTTAACCAATATCCATAAAAACAGAAACATTTTATAATAAAACAGTTGTACAAGCTACAAGTCATATAGGAAAACATTTCATATAATGGAAAACATAACATAGTTAATAGCTAGCACCATGATCTTAAGCTGGATATACAACAACAGAATCACTAGTAAATTATCTTTTATACTATTGGCTAAACATATAGCCAAACACACCTTGCAAGGTTGTTAAAAATCAACACAGATTTTTCCTCTATCAGTAACCATTATATTTATTGTATTTTTTTCACAGAAAAAAAATCTGCAATTTGGGAAGAATATAAATTTTGGACCGTTTAGCAACGTCAATCCAACTCATACACAAAGTGATGGTATCACCATTCCTTATGAACTGGTAAAGATATGGCCAAGCAGTGGTGGATTTAAGGAAAAGGGCCCTGTCAGCAGCTTAAGGTGGGGCCCTTTAATGACTGCTAAGCAACGCAATGTCACACTTTATTATGCAACTTGGGGGTTTCTGAGGGCCCTGAGAGCAATATTTTAGGGGGGGGGGCCTGTCAGCAGCTGCTGACACTGCTGACTCTTAAATCCGCCACTGTGGCCAGGTCTAAAAGCATACCTTTACTGTCATTCTTGGCATATTTAAAATTCAAGGTTATCTTTATCCCATATTTTTTATTATTTTATGGCCTAAAAGTAACATAATGGGACTGCCATCATTCAGTTAAATATCAAATCAATGAACATAGCACACATACATAATAAATAGAGTGCGACACAGCCGCACTTGTAATAAACTTGAAATAACATTAGATATGCAGTATAGACAAACTGTTCTATATCTGGCTTTAATCAACTGGCCTTAATCAACATTATTAAAACATTGGCACTACATTAATTTTAGAGATATGAGTCCCCAAATCATTGGTCCAAATGAACCATGGCACTTTAAGGTCCCTAGGACTCTAAATTGGTGAAAACCACATGCCTTTGAATCAAATATTTGTTAACTACACCAAAATTCACCCTAGAATACCATTTTGCAGCATTGTGGTGGGGTAGCATTTTAGAATCATGGTCCTGAATGTCAACTTTTGCCTTGACTTACATTTTATACACGGGGCCCCTTAAATATCTGTATCCCAGAAAAAGGATGGAATTCAAACTCAAATTTTCTTTTCTGAAAAAGTTCTACCATTGTGCCAAAAATGAAGATCATCTAAAGCATAAGGGAGCACAGTACAAAATCCCTCCGCCGCGGAAAGTGCAAAACCGCTATAGTTCCTATAAAACCTAGAATTGAGCGTAATTTGTGTAGTTTGTGGCGGGTATTTGTCCTAGAGATTTGCTTTTGGTGTCATTCATGTGCGTATTCATTCATATTAACTTATATTTAAACAATGGATGAGAAAGCTTCTTGGCGGTATGATACGGTGACATAAGTGAAACGCCGATTCTGCGAGGCTCAGGAGCTAGAATAAACAGGGTGTAATTTTCAAATCTGATTTGCAAAAAACTGACATTGTCGACCTAGGTTCAAAAGAAGATATTTTAAAGAGCACGAATTCAAAATTTTCTCCTGCAAATTTCATTGCTCTAGGTAAGGCAGGGGCAAAGATATGATGGATACAAGAGAGTGCATAAAGCACATGTTTCAATAGGCAGACCATTTTGTACTGGGCCCCCAAAGGTGACCACACCATGTTGAGTAGGCATGAACTGACTCTTAAGAATGAAAAAGAACCCACAATACAGGAAGTAAATTTTGGTGAAATAACCAATTTAATTTTATATTTTGTGTTTTTATCTTCTTTTTTTGTATCCAGCATGATTTAATTCAACCATTTTTATTTATGATGAAATAAAGATGCTTTCCAGATTGAAACACTCTTTTTTAATATATCATTAGTTGAAATAATGATTCTTGTGACATTAAAAAATATTAATCTATTGGTCATCAAATGTGCCAAGTTATTGACAATGTCAGTGCTATACATAAAAAATTGCCTTTTTACTCAGAATGGTTAAAAGTCTCTTATTGCAAAACTGGGACGGTATGGGTATTTTTAAATTATTAAAAAAATGCAAACTTCAAATTATAGAAAATGTAAAACTATAGCCTTTCAATTCAAAATATTGTAAGCCATTTAGAAATGCAAAATACTTTATCATGACCAGTATAATTAATTTGAAAGCAAATTGGAATCATACTTACAGTGTATTATTTTTATTATTAGTGGTGAATAAAAATTTACTTTTAGACTCCTATGTAACCTTTTCAAAATTATATGTAAAATAATCATTTTCTGTTCAATATAAGGTATTGTTTACAATTTTCAGTTATATCCCAAGATAAGCCTACGATACAAATAAGAATATAACATATCCAAAAATTACATTTCTTCATACATGGTACTTTTCAAATTTGGTAAAATTAGTTGTGGTGTATTTTCTTGCAATTGGAAGTAATTAGAACAGTGACATCTGCAGCATTATTTGATTTGAATTTGAAACTATTCATTACATCAATCACTTGTATGCCACAGAAAACAAAGGTACCAGCTGCTGCTTTCTAAAAATAGCCATGTCATTAAAAAATGCACATCTGGGTACCTTAGAGGGGAGTCACAATAAAGATTCAAAATAAAAACTACACTGTATAATTCAGTGTATAAAATAGAGCTCTCTCTATATTTTCCTTGAATGAGGGGTGGGGTTGAGGAAATAGTTATGTAATGATTTACCCCCAAAAGACATCTGGTATGTTACATAAGGAAATAAATAGCTTCATACTTTACAGAGTCTTTCATTCTTTAAAGGTGCAACGAGAGATTTCAAATAACAGGTGTCCCTAAAAAATGTGACAACTCTGATTTTGGCCCTGATGTAACGCTTTCCACCAAAATATCCCCATCTGAAAGGATTAAGCTGAGAAATGTTTCTTTGGTACAAAAATTGTGAAATTTCTAATTTCGTATAGGAGCAAATACGAAATTCAGCCTATGTTTTATATTGAAATATAGGCAAGTCAAAATCACTTTTTTCTCTCTTTTAAGACATTTCTTTAGCCAAATACAAGGTACGGAATCTATTGAGTGTCTAATCTATATGAAATCACTATTATGACACAATATCTGGGTGCCTCAAAATCTCTCGTTGCACCTTTAAATAAAGGGGGACTAGTTCTGGATTTTGGAGAAGAGTACAAACACTCTACAGACATGCAAAGATGCAAAACTCCTCAGCTAGACCACCTCTTAGCTAGCTGCATGTATATCATCATTTCAAATTAGATCAAGACGTACATTATACAAAGAAATTACATAAGAAATCATGTAGGATTCTTGAGAGCGAGCTTCATTAAAATAACAGCTTCAAGGTATTTGTCTCGTTCAGAGACCTTATCTTCAAAAAAATAATCAAAAACTTTTGGAGTTAAAGCTCTCAACAAGAATTACTATCATAGTCATACCAACATGTCACAAAATTACATCATATCGTTACAATCTATTCTCTACATATCATTTATGAATAATAACATTTCCCAAAATAGCAAAGGGTTTATCTTTATCTTCAGTTTACCAACAGCATACATTTGTTTTGACCATGTTGTTGGCTTGTACTTTCCCTCATTGGCTTTTACTTTTCCGCATCAACCTCTAGTTAATTTGGGTTGATCCTTTGTGTAAGCGGGTCAAAGAATCAGTCTAGTGAAAAAAAAAAATCACTGAGGCAGAGAAGTCTATTCTTCCATTATTCATTACAAATGCTAGGGAATAATTTTACTCATCTGGAGAAGAATTTCAGGTTTTTTATTAAAAGAAATGTAATACAAAAAAGTATAATCATGAAAAATATATCACAACCAACCGGGTTCACATAAAAAAAGAGGGAAAAGACCCGGGAATCAGGGAAAAGTAGGTTAAAGGTATGAACTGACTGTTAATCATCTGAACATTTTGTAGAGTATGATAAGTTAAATGAATAGAAGGTTACAAGATTTTAAATGATTAATTATATGTTCAAATGTTTGATTTATAGGTCAGTTGGGTGGCAGCTGTATGAGCGTTTCTGTAACCTGACCAGGGTTATGAATTCAACAGCCTTGACGGAATAAAGGTGTAAGTTGTTGTACAAGTTGTTGAATTCATGGTGTTTCAGACACCTGGTCAGGTAAACCTGGTCAAGTTACGGAAAAACCACAGCTGTAGCACAGAAGTTTGGGATGAATTTGGGGAAGGATTTGGTCAGATGACAGTAGAACTGGGGAATAACTAAGGTTTTCTGCAAGAACAGACATTCCTGACTGAGGGGTTGAAATTCACCTTTATTCTATACGCTGCTTACAATTCTTCAATGGAAGTACTTACCCAAAGAAACTCTTAAAGGCATTATCAGTGATTTGCTAAATCAGAAAATCGAAAAAATCATCAAAAATCAGATTTTTGCATCTCTGTAACAAGTATAGGTGTCCTAACATACCCTACGAGTGATACGACCAAAAGCAGCCTAATAGGGACAAAATTGGATATTTTAGTCATTTATTTCCATACGGACACTTACTACAACACATATTGAATACTGCTGTTTCCTCCCTTTTCTATCAGTTTTTTCAGTTGGAAAAAGTAACTTATGCGAATTCTACAGACTTTAAGATATATTCCTGCAAATTTCAAATATTTTGACTCTTTTGGGCAGATCACTGATAGTGCCTTTAAAAGTCCATTCATACTTCACTGTACAGCACAGCAGCAGCAAAATGCAATTTGAACTGTGTTGCTGCAATATTGAGTCATTGAGTCAGAGATGGTTTTCATCCATTTTCACTGCACTGCATTGCAGTGAAGTATGGACTTTTAGCCTACTTATATGAAGGACATGCCATATTTTTCATCAGGGCTAACAGGGTTTCACACCATATGGCAATATCATTACCAGCCACATTTCTTCCATGTAATGATCATAGGGAAAAAGGCCAGCATACTATGGTAAAGGAATGTTATGTGTTCAATAAAAAGATTGTGATTCAGATGCACCCTTCTGCAATCTTGGGAACATAAAACCTCTTGGAATGGTAATGCACAGCATTTTAATATATTTAGAATAAGACAGCATAAGGAATACAATATCCACTAGTCTTATATATAGATACAAACAGCAGTTATTAAAGGCAACAATGGCATTCGAGATTTTTGAAGGTTGGACATATTATTTTTGTTTCTCTCGATAAACCTAATTACACTACATTTAAATTATCATTCTGCTAGTTCTCCTCCTCCAAATATTTATTTTTCAATTATAAGTTAAACATTAAAAAATTAAAAAAAGAAAAATTTGTCATTTTTAAACAAAAAACATTAATTTTCCTTACATCAGGTTGATGTTGTTTAACAATATGGAGGATCACTTCATTGAATGATCTGTTCTCCACATTTTTTAATAGAAATTGCCAATCTTTGTAATTTCTACGAAAATAATATATCAGAAATGTGTATGTAAAAATCTATACATACATGCTATTTTAAAGGAAAATCAGAAAAAAAAGAGATTTACATGGTGTCAGCTCAGGGTGAAGCTGAGTAAAATTTAAAAAAATGGTCTGTTCATTTCTTTTCTTTGGTATCAGTCATCCAATATTGCTCTACAAGATTAAGCATTAAACAGTTTCTCTGATGAATCTATGATATCACTGCGTCAGTGCAAGAAAGTAATAAGTATAATAGCTTGACTTTAAAATTCTAACTCCAGTGTAATCATGTGGTCAGATAGTTGGCTTGTTGAAAAATTCTTCATATGTGTGGTCAATGCCAAAACTGGCTATTAAGATAAGTTCAGTGACTCATCTAAAATTTTTATCATATGGGTCAATGATACTCTCAAATATAGAAAGTTAACATTCTTAATTGGTAGCATGAACCTTTGAGCTTTGCCAAGAGAAGACTATCCAATGATGAAGCATATAGGTTGATCAAACACGCCTATTTAAGTGTCGTCTTGGCAACCGGCGCCGACCATTGTGAATCTTTGGCCAAACCTTGGCAAATCTTCACTGTGCTAGGGAGTATCAACCACATCATGAACTACACGTACACCACAGGTGTCAGATTAGCGGTTAACTTGGATTTTTTGTACATGGAGTGTACAGGGAGATTGCGCAAAATACTGGCCTATCGTAACGAGTACGCACCACAATATCCTAACTAAAATGTCTAGTTAGCTGACTAGTTATAACATAGGTTTATGTTGGAAAAAGACGAAAAAACATGAAAAATACGATCCATAAAAGCATTGTTCTTAACCTTATACAGGAGGCCTCAATTCTCGATTGCAGCTGTCAAGTCATGCAAACGCCCAAGGCCCCAAAGGCTTACAAAAAACTAGTGAGCTAAGGGTCTTTTGTCAGGAACCCGTTTCTAACATCAGATCGACCACCTGATCGTTGATTTCGCGATCATCCAAGGGGGGGGATACCGCGAAAACCGTTTTTTCATTCTGGTTAAAGCCTCATCGCAGAGCTTTAACACAGCGTTTTGGCTGCTAGGGGTCCCATGACGTACCGCATGTCTAAGAATAGCGGGCCAATTAGCGAGCGGATAGGAATAGGTGGCGCTGTGTCCCAGCAGTCGAGATGCTAGGGAGCGATAAATGGTGTGCCAAGAGGTTACATTATGACTAGGAAATCTAGTGTGATATTCTTATATAAAATAATGATTATGGCCTGTAGTTATGAATTAGTAAAAAATCGAGACAAAAAACTGGGTCATTGCCATGTGAAATGGACCAGCCAAACTGTTTTACTCATTACAGTTTTCTTTCTCTCTAGATATTTTACATCCAATTCTCTCTGAGCAGTCAATATTCCCAGGCGTCATATTTCCATAAAATAGCATTTGGCAGCTATTGTTACGTAACCCGTTACAACACTATCTCAGTAACAAGCTGAAAAAACTTACTTTTGGAAAAAAGAATTTTGTTGTGCTGGTTATCCTGTTATATAACTTCAACTTTTTCCTCACTTTTTTTTCAAAAAAATTATCTAATAATTGAGAATTAAAACAAAAATTCTGGTTGCAAAACACTGCATAGGCTATTTTTCTTTTCTCTTGGCTTGTTTTTCACAGTAAATTACTAGCTATTTATAGAGGCAGCTTAAAAATACACAACAAAAATCCAATAAAAACCACACATTGTACTTCTTCACTCTCCACCAACAAACAGTAGAGGGAAAACAATATCTAAGGTGCCCGATACATTAAGGCTGATTCAATGATTGTTTGGAGAATTTTTCAACAAGACATACTTCTGGAATTATTTGACTTCTACTCACTCCTTGAATGTACTTGCATTTGTAACTTCATATTTGAAACATAATTTCATCAAAAAATGTTATCTTTTCAAATATAATGTTGTCACTATATAATCCCATTTTACTTGATAATGTTGCAGTTATAAACATACAGACTATTTTAAGGGACACCCAGCTGATACCAATGTGATTTTGAAAATAATTTCTCTGAAATAGATGTATTGCATGATTTGTCAAAAAAAGTATACAGCACATGACCTCTCAGTTTCTATACCGTGCCATGTTAGACCTTCATTAAAGAACACTATCAGTGATTTCCTCCCGAAAACGAGCTGGAAATATTAGAAATTCAACAGGAATGGCTCTTAAAAGTGGAGGATCGGCTGTAGGAATCTCAGAAGGTCGATATTGACAACTGAAAAATTGTCAGAAAAGGAAGAAAAAAGCATGTTCAAGGACTGAATCCGCATTCAAACGGTGTTGTATAGTGTCCGTACGGGAAAAAATGACTAAAAATTGAATTTGTCCCCGTCTTTATTAGATTGCATTTGGACCTATCACTTGCAGGTATATTTTAATACCTATATATTGGTTACAAAAGCAAAAATCTAATTTTTGATGATTGTTAAATAAAATCGATTTTCAGATTTAGCAATCACTGATAGTGCCTTTTAAAGTATCGGTTAGTCTGTAAGTGGATTATAATGATTTTTGTGGCCATCCAGACAGGCATCCATCCATCTATGCAGCGGCCTCCATCTGCATGATCACATGGGCCTTCCACAACATGATGATCCCCAAGATGCTAAGTTTACATGGGACTTGACTAAGAATCATCGGACTGGCCATATCCTAACAGACCCATTGCGATGAATTTTTGACAGGCTCAAAGACAAAAGACCCAAAATATCTTGCAAAAGACTAATAAACAAAATACTAGCGGTTTTTATCTCCCCTATCCCAAGCAGTATCTGAGGAGGGACAACAGCAGTATCATTCTACTAGCCAGTGTACTTTAAAGGGTGCACGAGATATTTTCACATATCTGGTGTCCCGAAAAAAATGTGAACATTCCTGATTTTGGCACTGGTGTAAAAACTTTCAACAATACCCTTAATACCCCTATCTGTAAGGATTAACCTAAGAACTGTTTCTCTGGTAACAAATTGTGAATTTCTAATTTTGTATAGGAGAAATAGGAATTAGCCTATGTTTTCTACTGAAATATAAGTCCTATACAATCACATTTTTGTTCTCAGGTAAGTTCTTTTCTCTTTCTGTACCAAATAAAAGGTGAAATCCATGAGCATCGAATCATCTGACACCACTACATATCCAACACGAAAATATGGATGACTTCAAAAATCTCTATGTTTGCACTTTAAAGGTTTTCAGAATAAATTGCGGTGTATTTCAGGAGTTGAAAGTAAAGCGACTAAGATATCGGCTAAAATGTATAGTAAAAAAAGGAAATAATGGTTTCCCAAAAATCTCTGAAAAAGCTTTAAGATTTTTTACCTGGATTGTCGTTATCCTAGGCCTATCATTACACTTCTGTTTTTACTAATATCCTATTCGCGTTTTAGCTAAAGCAAACCTCTATTAAGGATGAAACAGTCCGTGATGCATTTAGTAATATACTTCAAATCTACATCTCACACCACTAATCTCTATCCCTACATTATCCCTTCTCTATTTTATAGTCCATCTTAAGTTAATGTTGAGCATATTTCCTCTGCAGTACATACTCATAAAAATACAATTTAATTGGCTTAACATAGTCTATTAAATATTATCTCAACTTGGTACGACTAACATAAGGAAAATTTCAACCATACAAACAACTTTTTTTCTTCCATAAATAGACTCCTTTTTGTACATTACATCTACAAGATATTCCACAATTGAATACTACCTTGTTATCACTACTGGAAGGGAAAACGATAAGAAACTTGGTATTTTTTAATGAAGAACAGCTTCGCAAAATATGAAGTAAGCGATTTCATAACCGCTTCAAAACCATTTTGGCCAATCTCCGCCATGCAATACTATGGTCTATGTGTGCCTAACTGGCAGATGATGCCTGAATAAGAATGTAATTTACTTGCTGGTAGCAAGGCCTTTTTTGTTGTCTTTGGAGATATCTCGCCGTCACTTAAAAATCTGAATCTGCCATGGGAAATTATTCTTACACGTTCCCTGGACTATCTGTGGTTACTTACTTTCCTTCTAGCCCAGATTTGCTTCGCAGTTAACAATTGTTTTAAAGCGGCAGATGAGTTGAACCATACTCAAAGCCTTAGCGAGACGCAATGACTGACCGCTCCAATTCCCCTAGATTTTCCTAAGTCCCTCTTGTGCCTCTCCCTCGCGGGCCATTTTTTTCCCTTCCCCCTTCAGCCCCCTATCAGCTCATCTGTGCACACATGTGTGCCGAAGGGAGGTCAGTAATTGCCAATCTTTTCCCTAAGTCCTGGTGTGTGAGGGCCATGATTTGCCTAGCACGGGTCCAGGAGGGTTAAATAGCTATTATCAAATTACGAACTGTATCCACGTGTTTCCCCAGGCAGTGACCTCACTGAGAATTGAATCCTGGATCTAGAAGTAAAACCTAAATAACCTCCTATTCATGCTCTCCAATATGTGTTTGAATCTTTGACATTAGACTTTCAAGGGCCCTTTTCAATCTGCATGTACCATCCATAATTGGTAATCTACAGGGCCTGAAAAATGCAATGTTGCCTTATCTTGATTGAAATTTGTCAGTGGGTAATAACTCTATATTTAATTTGGGAATGGTCCTCCTTTACTCAATGGTTCCTGGAAGGAAAACTGACATCACTTAAATGTAAACATCACTATAGATAGGAACGATAGGAAAAGAAATACCATTTCAAGCTGTTCAGCAAGCACTTGCAAACTTTTGGTCACAGTTTTTTTTATTGTCTCTATTTTTTTGTTTTGTAAAAATCTCACAGGCTGAATACCCACTCCAAATGTATGCCCCAACACCAACCTTTCAACAGTTTCTCTGTCAAAATTCCTACTACTTTCTTGAAACTACTGATTTAGCACACAGAAAACTACGTAAGATTACTTACAAGTACAATAGACACAATGTATTGTTCCTGGTTGTTCCTCACGAATCTTCAGATTATTGGTCCACTTTTTAACGCTTCGTTACAGCTGGTTCATCTTGTTCATCTTCTGGTCCCGATTCTGACGGGTCGGCCATCATGAATCAGCAACTCACTCCTGTCATCTCTATGTCCTCTTCTATCCTATTACAACTATCGCCACAACTCTCCTAGGCCTGTTTGGTTGGCTTTTGGTTTGTCTGGCGATGAAGGACGTGATTTTTTGATGATCTCCCCTTGCCCTATACTATTCACCTCACTGACTCTTGATTCTCGTAAACGACTTAAGCTGCAGCTTCGTCGCAACATAGCGCTAATCTGAAGATACAACCCGAGCTCAGCGAGGTTTAAGGCAGACTGGGAAAGGCGCTTGTTCAGGTTGGCAGCGAAGTGCCTCGCGAACTTTGCCGTGATGATTCTCGCCCTGTGCATGGCGCCTGTTTTCTTCTCCTTTCTCCGACCAGCACCAGCTGAGTTTTGTACCTTCCCCTGTCATCACCATGATTGTTACTGCTATTTAGGATGACTTTGCATTGCCTTTGGCGAGAGGCTATACTCCAGTCGAGACTGGCGCTTCGTGCAGGCCATTTACGCGGGGGGAATGAACTCAACATTAAATTGGAGGTACTCTTCATTGAACCACTTGGGTTTCTGTAATCCTTCAATATCCTCACTTCTATCATGTAATAACTGTGAGTTTTGAATCTTCATGCATGTGTCGGTATCGTCAAATTTACCAGACTCTGTCTGGACCGTCCTTCTCGGATTCTGAAAAATTGTCTTTGACCGTGACCTCAGTGCCACTGCTGTCACTCATTTCCTTTGGAACTTCTTCCTGCTTGCCTGGAATCCTCCTTCTTTTTGGCGGCATCATATGCTCACTCGTATGGGAATGGGGACGGGCACTGTAATGTATTGGAACAAGATGGATGTGGAACTATGATAGTTTAATTGGAGCAGCACTGAGACGAGTAGTTGAGGGAGACTGCTTTCTTCTGCGGGAAGTTGTTTTACAGGTGGGATTTGGGGGTGGTTTTTCCAATGCTTGTAAAGAGATTGGGAGGTAACATATTAGGATTTACAATCTGTGGGGGAGGCCCATTTGTTGACTTTGTAGGATGACTTACTACTTGGCGGCTGTTAATTAGGTATTTATTACCACTCACAACCGTGGTGTTTGGCCCAAGCTGGTTCATGTGAGGATTTGCCACTGGTTGCTGACACTGCTGTACAAACCCAGAAGGTTCTAATGCGTGTTCAGAGCAGCTGCAGCCTGCACCTGGCTGCAGCATTGATGGCAGCCTGTGGCGGTGCACCTGATAAAACAGGTGCGACAGTTTGAATGGATAACCATACTGCTTGGACTGTACTATCTGCTTGTGCTTGCACTCTGCCTGGTCCACCCCACGATTCTGCAACATAGTCCTGGATCTGCCGCACGGTTTTCCATTATGGCACCTGTTGTCCAATGCCAAAGGACTGCTTGCAAACCACGCTGCTTTTCTGCTGTCACTTGACTCCTGGCTTCGCTACCGTTTTTAAGGCCACCTGGCTTCTTGCCGTTTCTTTGAAGTTGTTACAGGTGAGACAACCGTGACGGACCTGTTGTCCCCTGCTGCTGTTGTGCTGGTGGCGGTCTACTAACTACTACTGGCTGCTGAGCTACTGATGGTCTGCTGCTCTCCTGCTGTTGCGGGGGAAGGCAAATCATTTTATCATGAGTACTTCCATCTGGTATTCTTCTATTGGTACCCCATGATTGGGTCTCCTTGTGCAAAACAATCCATCTGGTATTGGTTCAGGGGCACTTGACAACTACAGAACTGCAGCTGGCATCCCTGCTCGGAATCACATATTCTTTGGGTTGTGACGGCTGTGGCGAACCCCAGTCGCATAACCTTGTTTCTCTTGAAGTAGGCCTGCGGCAGGCTGCCAAAGCACTGTCTCTGCAAAGGCTTTGGACTCGGTAGCAGTGTTGAGGGTGTAGAGTTGACTCCTGCATGTTGACACCAAGCACAAATTGATCTGCTGTTCAAATGATGCTCTACTCGCTGCAAAGAAGAAAGTGACCAAAAAAGGTTGAATATGAAGTAGTAGACAATAGTTCATAAGGTATTATAGAATTACATAGCAGATAAGTGTCTGTCCAAAATTCAATGGGAACGCCTCCATGTGCTACCCTCAGTAAATGCTGGATGAACTGGTGTATAATCGTGAAAAACATGAAAGCTGATGTGTTGCTGCTCAGTAACTAGTGAAATGAATTTTGGCACTTGCTCTGTGCTTGCTCTGGTTAAATTCATACCATACAGGGTGTCCACCAAAAATGTGCAAGGCAAAAGCGCCTCGTTGGAGGTTGAAAACTGAATAAAACAGTGATGTAATATTTACATCATATCACAGTGAGTCTTGCTTGTCGTACCATTACAGCATCCAATTTGGTTGTTGCAATCTAAAGATATGGCTAATGGATCTAAGGGAGGTAGTATAAATTTGTGCCACTTTTCACAGAATGGGATACAAAGAACGAAGCAATTTTATAGGTTGATAGGGGGTTATAAGAGTTCCATTATCATTAATCAATTAATAGTCTTCATGTGCAATTTCAATATTACTTGTATTTTCAATTTGCTTCAAGAACAGATGTTCCTTAAAAATCTAAAAAATATGTGTGATTTATGCAAGCTATGTTATACAATTATTATTTTTTTATGTCTGTTTCCAGTTAAGTGTATTATTTATTAGAATAAATAAAATTCTTTACTTATTTATGAAGTCATTTTAGAATGTTACAGACAAAAAGGTACATGATTGAAGTAACAAGACAAAGACAAGCATTTAATGGTGATGAATGAATTCTCTGAAGCGATAATGTGTGCTCTCAACAGGCATGATTCGATTGTGTTTTAAAGCAATATGTGCATTTTTTGAAGAGTGCCCCAAATTTTCAAACAGTTCATATTTGGACCACAGTTACGTTGGTAATGTCTAGGAAACTATACCTGCGACCGAGATGCTAAGAATGCGTATTTAATCAAAAATAAGCGATTTGCTAATTCGAATTGGGAGCCCAAGATTGGACTTAACGGAGAGCTGGAAATGCTACGCTTATGTATGTCCATGATTGAAATAGTGCCACCTCGAGAAGAAACCTCTAATTGACTGCCTGAACCAATAAAAAACTAAGGAATGAGCGTAGACACTACCATGTTGCTATTCCCAGCTATTCATATGGAAGGCCGTTTCCAGCAGCTGTTGAATTATTATCGGGAGCCCCGATAATAATATTCTATTAACAAAATTCAGTCGTTGTGACACACGACATTTTCGAGATTAATCATTCACAGGTATATTGTTTACTAGCCAGTTATACCAATGCCACCGTGTAAAATCTCAATTGTTTTTAAAAATTGGAGGGCGCTCTTCAAAAAAATGTGTAATATTTGCTTTTAAGTCCATTCTGTGAAAAGTGGACACAATTGGTGCATTTCACCTTCCCTTAGAGTATTAGCCATATCTCTGGATTGCAACAAAATAAATCTGATCTGATGAAAACAGTATTCAAAAGCCAAGACCTCATTGAGACATGATGCAAATATCACCATTCACTATTTAATTCTTTTACCTCAATGAGGGTGCTTTGCCTTGCACCATTTTGGTGGGACACCCTTGTATTACTTTGGGGGTAATGTCACTTGGATCAATTTTGCAAATCAGCCACATTTATAAACAATTATTTGAATCTTTCTCCAGAGTGACCACTGCATATAAACATTAAAAAAATAAGAGGGGGAAGAAAAAATTAACAGAAAAAATAAAGGAAAACAAATGTTTATGGCTGCAAGGCGTTAAAATGGGCCAAGTTTGTATAACATGTAGGTTCTGACAACCAGACATTGACACATTGAAGCAAGTAGAGAAACTATATATGCATGTGAAGGTTGTTCATCGCTTTCTCAGAAGGACATTAAAATTGTATACAAGTACGTTGTTTGGATGAAAAATGATATCCTTATTCTCTAAGTATAGACAAGCCAGAGTCCTCCAGTCACTGTTTAGGAAGGAAAATTGATGAATCATCACCATTTGCCTCATTACCCTGCATACATGTATCCATTAGGCCTTGTCCATAGTCCTCCCTACCCTCAATTCATGTCACAGCTTTGGAAGTCGCATATATTACAACAAAATCAAATCAAACAAAAAATATCAACGGCAACACGTTTGACAATGATTTGGATTCTGTATTCCACAACTAAATCCTGTGTAAATTTTATTTTGGGGGCAAAATATGATTTTTCTTTTTTCTATGGAAAAAGCCATATAGAGGGCACTATAAACATAGAAATCATGACCCTTATGGCAATTCCCACAAGGGATTTTTGCAGGTAATAGCTTTTGCATGTCCCTACAATACACAATTATCAAAATGTGTCGCCACTGCTTAAATTGTTCTCAAAATAAAAGAGACAATTTACATGGGGTCAAACAGCTTGTGAATTGTTTGGCTATAATTACTAGTTTGCAGATGATATGAATAGCAGATACAACTGTCCTTGCCACTCAGGTCACTATTACCACTGGGTCGGTACCAGAGGTGGCAGCAGAAGTGTGGTACCAGAGGGTGAAACAATGCAGAAGCAGCTTTCTTCTGTGCAATCCTGGGTGCTGCTCCCCTACACCAGACGGAAGACGTTCTCTTCCTCTCTTTTACTTTTCTTCCGGAAATTAAGGCAATGATATCAATGTACCTCATTAACCACTGAGGAGAAATGGAATTCTTTGTCAGACAATTCAATATGAAACAAATATGACTTAGGGATGATAAGCTTTGACCCTGCTGACCTCACTGTGATGTTTAATGTCCTTCAGTTTCAGCGAAGCAACCTTAAAAAATATTGCAAATGAGTTCATAATGAATATGCAAATAAGGTCAAACAGTACAGTTCCAAACATGAGCTATCTTTTATTTTCTTTCTATATTTGTTTTATTTCCTGGACTTGGGTCCTGGTGGTAAAGAGAAAAAATAAAAAGCACACCCCAGACTTCCCTAGACAGTCTGGATACAAAATACAGCAAAGGAGTAATAATAATAATAAAATAACAACAACACCAAATACAAAATGCATTCTCCAAACAGGAAGGATGACAACATCAAAAGGAACAAACCACAAAAACAATTGCTCGAAACAATGACAATGACCAAAGAGGGAAATAACAAACGGGAGACATTAATTGAGCCTTCACGATTAATTATCCATTCCTTAAATTGGTTACGAAATGTATATTCTTTTCAGCAATTTATTGTTCAACCTGTATTTAACTTTAACCAAATTTAAAAAAAAATGGGAGAAATTGAGAGGGACATGCGAAATTTGCACACTATGGATATTTTAAACAGAGAAATAAGAAAAAAATGCCAATTGGCTTTTATCCCATACCAAACAAATATGTTTAGCTCTATTGAACGATTTGGTGTAAAAAAAATCACAAGTAGAATGTATTTGTTGTATGTGTACAGTTCTATGTTAAAGTGCAGTAAGAAATAAGGTCGTCTGAATATGATGTTGCGATGTAGCCCCTTATCCTTCGAGATTCAATTTGTGGATACCTGAAAATCTATATATTGTTGTACCGAGTACCATTTGGGATTGGGCCCTAACTGTGTTGGGTTGTCTGTGGTGTGTGTTTGTTATTAATATAATTGGTAATGTTTAATTGTAAATCTTAAGTATTATAGATGTATGCATCTGGTAAAAAATAAAGACAGAATCTTTGTTGTTCTGTGAAAGAGAGAAAAAAACACAGTAATTGAATTACATTGTAGAAAAGTCAAACATTCACCCGTTTTGTTATTGATAAAGTACAAAAGCCCATCATTAGGATATGGTCAAAAGTATTTTGGGTTCATGCTCTATGTAAGACCTCATGAAATTATCCTAGCATGAAATCTTCTATAAAAGGATCAAAGGATTACAAGGATTGTACAGCTTTATTCGAAAGAGTATTTTAGGTCTAATCATGATATATCTACACCAGGTTAAACCATTTTTTGGGCTTTAATTCACTAATTCTGAAGTAAAATGGCATTGAAAGCTTTATGCTAGTTCAATTGAGAAATTCAAATTTAATTTTACACACCGCCTTGTTGTCACCAGAAAAAATTGTGTAGATGAGGATCCTCTGTAACAGATTTGTCAACCTTCTCAAATACCCATAGATAGCCAGTAATT
This sequence comes from Ophioderma brevispina, assembly GCA_023653785.1. Lineage (NCBI taxonomy): Eukaryota > Metazoa > Echinodermata > Ophiuroidea > Amphilepidida > Ophiodermatidae > Ophioderma > Ophioderma brevispina. Next base: position 28,804 of record JAMKCH010021154.1, read on the forward strand.
ATTATGGATTGGCAGCGTAATCCTGATAATGTGAGAAGGCAAAAAATACTTAAGTTTGAGTGTAAATTAGCATCACACCAGAGCTTGTTTGCATTTTAAAGACACTATTAGCGATTCACATGAAAGAGTAAAATAATTGAAATTGCAGAGAAATAGCTTTAAAGATAAGGAAAAATCTGGTAGAATCATCATAAGATTTTTCCAACTCAAAAAAATGACGGAAAAGGAAGAAAACATAGTTTTAAAACTATGAACTCCCTTTCAAAGTGTCAGTTCGGGACAATAATGACTTAAAATCCGATTTTGTTCGATTAGGCTGCGTTTCGGTCCTATCAACTTGAGGGTATGTTAGGTGTTACCTATAATTGTCCAGACTGCCAAAATCCCGATTTTTGATGATTTTTTCCATTCCTGATCAAATCACTGATAGTGCCTTTACAACTACTCCAGGCCAGGTCACTAATGGATGATCAAGTAATTGGACAGTACTGTAACTCTACTGATCCCCAAAATTTCATATTAGGAAGGGTTCAATTCGGGAGTTTATCCAATACTGGAGTAGTTTAGGCACTTGATCGTAGAAGACCTCATTCTCGTCCATTAATTTCTACCAAAATAAAATATAATAACTTAAGAGTGAGTGATCTTCAGCTCCAATGTTTGGATAAGAAAATATGTGCCTATAACAATAATTAACGCGGTTCTCGGCTTTCGCGATCGCTATATCCAAAGAATATAAGCTGTGGGCCGCCCCAGACCTTTGACCCCTGCACGTGACCTTTGATCCTCAATCAACATGAGGGATCGCATGGTGCTGCACCTATGACAAAAAGTTTGGTTCCAATTGAACTTCCAATTTTCAATTTAGCTCATTTACATTTTAGCCCATTTTTCAACTTGACTCACATGACCTTGCCTTTCAACAATGGACCTTTGACCTTTCAACATGACCTTTGACATCATCACATATGAAGGGATCCAATTGTGCACCTATGACAGAAGTTTTGTTCCAACTGAAGTTAAACTTTTCAATTGAGGTCAATTTAAAAAAAAAACTTACCATTTTTGACACACACATTCACACCAACACACACACATACACAACACACATAACATATCACACGCCAATGGATTGCTAAGTTGTCCTGCCAACTATAGCTGGAGGCCCACACAAAACATCTTTGTCAAGATGATGAAATATAAAGATGGAATTTCTTGGCCGCCACCAACTTACTTTTACATTTAATTGTTGTTTTGTACACTTAAGTCTTGATTTAACCCAGTCTTTGGTTTCTAGAGAGTTTCTTCAGAGAGGAAGGGAAAGGGGTAAGGGATACAGCTAAAGAAGTTGGACATACTGAGCGGGATCAAACCCGGGGCCTCCCGGCGCACCATCCCCATGAGCATGGATGGGCAAGCTCGAGGGAATCCCGGCCAGCGATTTTGTCCATATGAGTGTTGGTTCGATGATGTCATCGCATCTTTTTTTACTTAATGCATTTTTAGCCCGGCTCAATTAGAGTGCTAGGGAGTTTGGTAGCAATAGGGTTAGGGTACCTTTACTGAAAAGGAGAAGGGTACCATATTAGCCCTTAATAAGTCTTTTGGTTTTTATAGCCTCTATCCAGAGAGGAAGGGAAAGGTATTAAAGGGATACAAGCTAAAGAAGATTGGAACATCCGTGGCAGGATTCGAACCCCCCGGGTCTCCGGCGCAACCATTCCCATGAGCAGGATGGCAAGCCACAGGGAGTCGCTGGCCCGGCCACGATTTCGTGCCCATATGAAGTGTTGGTACGGATGACGTCGAGTTGCATCTTTTTTGCTAATTCCCAAATTTTGAAGATTGGAATCGCTTTTTTCATTTTGATGAAGTCAGCTTTATGTATAGTATACCTGTACCATAGGATACTGTTGTTAGCAAACATTTATGCAAAGGTTTGTTCTATGTGAAGGACTTGATTTCGCACTATATTTTACCCAGTGTTATGTGGACAAGCATTGTGTAGATGAAAACCACCATTTTGATCGAAAATTGGGAAAATCTCTGTTTCAGCAGCCTTTAATGTCTAAACAAACAAATATTTAAAGACAACTTCAGTGAATTTGCTACATCCAATCGAAAATCATCAAATCAGATTTTGCATTAATGTACAGTACAGGTATCCTAACATATCCTGCAATGATAAGACCATAAGCAAGCCTAATAAGGCCAGAATCGGAGATTTGAGTCATTACTGTCCGAACGGACACTTACTACAAACACGTAATTGAATGGAGAATCGTATCTTGGCACCCTGCCCGGTTCTTTCTCCTTTTCTGTCAAAACTACAGCTGGAAAAGGTAACTTATGAGATTCTCAGACTTATCCTTCACTTCGGAACTATTCCTGCAATTCCATATTTTCAAATCACTGATAGTGGTCTTTTAAGTCAAAAGGCAGATCTAAGATCAAGATCTCAATTGTCAGCTCCCATTGCAAATAGTGTTGGCAGTTGGTTCAATCTTGTGACGTAATTTCAAGGATTTTAATCACTGGGTCCATACTAGCCTCCTCATTAGCAGGCATTTCTTTCTATCATGGTCAATATCCAAAACCGGATGTAAATCAGGCTTGTGTACTATATCAGTACCATCTGTTTGATATTATCATAACTCAGCGCTTACGCAGGACTTGCAGGACACGTCATTTACAAGAAAGTTAAGTTTCTTCCCACAATGCAATCTTCCAATAAAATTTTTTTGAGCACTGGTTGTCACATGATTTTATAAATTAGAATAACCAAAGTAACAAAAGAACAGAACTCATCCCAATCTTGCAATTTAAGTACATTTTGTCACTATAAATCCATGTGACGACCAGTGCAAAATTGCACTGAACGAAATGCATTGTTGGGAAGAACGACTTTACCTCCTCTTGTCCATTTACAATGTAGTGCATGTTATTCAATATTTTGCTATGTACACAGCAGTCCTAATCTTGTATCACATACAACCTGTATTTCTCATCATTAACAGATTGAGAATCCCCCATGGAAATTTTGTTCTTCTATTGCAAAATATGATAATGTTCATCATGTCAGGTTAATAATAATGTACCGTCACACACCCTGATCTATAATAGTTTTTCCTTTTAAGGGACATTTTTGTAACTCCGCAGCCTTAGCCCGCTGACTTACATCTTAAAAAGCTGAATTTTTGTACAACCAACTTTATTTCCAGCCAAGCCATCAACAGACAGAGTAAATAATATACAGTACAGTTTACATTTGAATTGGTGACTGGGGACTGGCAGAAAGGCCAATGACCAATGTAATCGTCCCCAGAGTAACATGAAACAGCAACATTTAGCCAAGTATTGTATGTGTGGCCACGGACCAGCACAAATGCACTATTTTGTATTTTCTGTCCAAAAAACAGACGAAATTCCAACACCAGGCCGTCCCCAGAGCACCCCCCATTAACAAATTTTTGTCCCGCAAAATGTTAGCTTGTCGGCAAATTGACATGTTTAATTTTGGCGCCCCTCTCCTATTTTGCTTTTAAATGACTGACTAGGATGGTGTGTCGTCCCTTGGTCCGACATACCCCCTCCCTCCGCACTTCAGAATTACGTACCGAGATGCAAAATATTTGATAATTCCTGAACCGGACCATGGTTTTGTCGGCAACATAGACTCCACACCCCCCATTAAAAATGTTCTGGGGACGCCCCTGTCCAGACACAATGGGCATAATTCAAGGGCACCGCCTACGGATACTAAATTTGCTTATGACACCAAAAACACAATTATCAGAAAATCAACCGCAAATTAAGGATTTAAAATGAACCAAAACAAAAACATACGGTGGCTAGAAATTGCAATCTTTAGCATAATCTTTCACATGATACAAGTTGCTCTGTTTGTTGTAAGAATGTACCTGAAAATATCTGTTAATAATACATTCAATGGTTACATACTTACAACCATTCCATACAGGCTAATTAATTCCAAGATTACCATATCATTCAAATATATTCATGATACGAATATAATGATCAATTCAGCAGATTACACAAAAAGAACAGTTCTGTGACTTGCAGATGCCATGATATTCACGGGCTGAAGTAACTCGCACTGTGCTTTCCTTACGCCAAATTAAAAAAATAAAACATGTTTAGCTCCAGGGTTGTGTAAAGGGGAGGAGTAAGTTTTTTTTTTTATTTATTATTTTTTTATTTTTTATTTATTCAACTGGCAATTCAACAACAAAAATGAAACAAGGCATAAAATGAGGTCTGATGAAAGCCAGGAGCCTGAAAGCACAAAAAAAAGCACTGTCACCACGGGTTGCAGGCTCCCAATCAACATAGCACTACAAACTTGCAAAAAAGTATGACACACACACACAACCCACCACACACACCCCACACACACATACGCATACACACACAGGCATACGACCATACAAACACACAACATATAGATAAAATACATACAAGCACATGCCACACACACTTATAATACACAACACTCACACACTCTATAAAAGCCATTAAAAATTTAGTATTAAAAGCATAAAAAAACTATAGTTATGAATTCATTCATGTTCCTTAAAATGGGACTTCAATATAGATTAAAAACAGATTTGTACAGTGAGAAGGAGTCTCTGGTAGGTGGTGGAATAGCAGACCATTGCACTGGAAAGTTAACTAAAAGGCAGTATAGTATTTATATGAATCTGTTTTTGGGGTGATCGAAGCTTGCAAGTTAAAAGCCTCTTTTATAGTTTGACATGTATACCACCGCAAAATTGTGAAACAGACCTAGCATATTAAACAAGAACAAGCAAAAAGTTAGGAAGTCCTAGTTTTCAAAGTAGTAGTGAGTTTTAAACGTTTTAGCTATTTTGTCATATGATTGCTCACCCTGCGTTGAAAAGAATCATCCTAGGTAAGCACAAGTGCTGAATTGTTCAATGTTTCCACATGCACTTCTTATAAACATGTGACATTCCAAAACTGTGAGAACAATAATCAAGGAATGGCAAAATGAGAGTTCTGGTAAAGTTTGACCAAAACATAGAGTCTTATTACCCGCAACAACTCTAATAAACCGAGCAGTTTATTGCAACGGTTAACATTGTTATTTACGTGACAATTCCAGGAAAGATCACTGGATACCGTCACCCCTAAAAGCCGAAGATTGGCAGTTGTAGCAAGAATAGTACGTATTATTTACACTGTATGACGGAACAAGTTTGACTTTGCGTCGGGTTAAGCACATGACTTGCATTTAGATGGTTTAGTTGGAGAGCATTGTTGTTAGACCAACAGTTTAATTGGTCTAGATCAGATTGCAAAATGGAAGTGGTCACGGCTGTTTTTTATACCTCTAAAGATGAACGTATCATCAGCATATGCGTAAACTGTAGATTTCAGATGAGTGAATCCAAAATAGTGAAAAGCAACCTGCAGGAAGCATTTAGAGCGGTCTGAAAGCATCCTTTTAGTTGTACTAAAGTTATGACTGAAATGGTAAAATAAAAAATAACTGAAGCAGCCTCAAAAAAGGAGGTGGAAGGGATGCTAACCATGTTTTACTTGGCCTCTTAATTGACAGGAAAACACCATGATGGTACAATTCCTGCAGTAATTATAGTACTATTCAAACGACAGGAAGAGAAGACGCAAAAAAACTCAATCCCACAATGCCATAGGAATTCTACATATAAGGTCTGTGACCCACCACACAATTACACAATTTATTATACTTTTAAAGGAATAGTTGAAATTATATGTGCTGCTTATAGGTACAAATAGAAATGGAACACTCCACTTTCCACCTCATGGTCCTGGTTCAACCACATAATATTTTGTTATCACATTATTTCATGCATTATTTTGTTCCTATTTTTGTCTTACACCACCACTTTTTTTTCACAAAGTAACATTGGGTTTTATAACAGGATTCTGGTATATTCCCAGCCAACCTTTACTAAACGCGAGTCCAAGAAGTATAACTAAACTATGTTACTTTATGGACTGTTGTAAGGTTAGCATGGCCAAGCATTAGAGTTGTTGAAAACCAAATGAAAGTATTTTAAATTGATGGTAACAATTAACCATTGTATACAATGGTGGAGAAGTATAAAAAATTGGGGACCTTTTAGTTTATGTTTTCCAAGGGGCTGTGTTCAAACTTTCGATGAGATCGCAAATGTTGGGGAGAGGCACCCTCTTGTTCCCCCGCTCGTCCACATTGTGATACGTCTACTTTGTGAGTTACAGTATACGCCATTCACAATCTCTGTCAAAACCTTTAGATTATGGGACAATTCTTCAGAATGTCACCACGTACCGAACTCATTTCCGCCTCCCCAGTGACAAAACAACCATTCAGGAAAGTGGAAACATTACATTTTGGTTAGGTTTGGACAAATCTAACCAAAATAATGTTTCTACTTTCGCTAGGCTATTTGTTTTGTCATGGGAGGCAAAAAGTTCTGGTTCATCATGGTGACCATCCTGAAGAATGGCCCTTTTTTCGCTTTTAAACCTGAAGGCGGCTACCCTAACAGTTGTGATTGACGAATTCGAAATTTTTTGGCAAAGTATTTGAACAACCACTCTGAAATAACAAGGAGATAAGGTGTTGATCATACATTTGAAATGCAATATGGATTGTTGTTTAATTACCCTATGTAGATTAATATGTTGTAGATCACAAATTAATTGCCTTATTTGGCCTTGCAATGCTTCGTAGTATGTGAACAGCATTTTAATTTAAGCAGCAGAAGCATTGTTGCAGACACTACCTAATTATGAAAAGCACAGCAGCATGCTCAGTGCAGATACAATTTTACTCCATCCCATCTGTAGATTACCACCTGTGATTATTTATTTAACAAACCTTAAAACCAATTTCTGTCTTTTATCAGATTTGATGTGGATTAAAAACTAATTCTAGGTTTCATATAACAGAGATACCACAGGGTGTTGCTGTACTTCATATTCTTAATAATTTCAGTTAGAACTTGCGGGGTGACCTTTGACCCCAGGGGTGGTTCACCAAAAGGTAGCCAAGCAAGCTCACACTGATGCTCCGTATCGCCATGCTAAATTTCAGATCACTGCATCAAAGCATGGCAAAATGCCTAGGTAGCAAACACACAAAATACAATTTTTATTTAAAAAAAGAAAAAACCTAAAAAATTAAAAAAAATGCATTCACAAAGCAGCTAATGTAAAACGTGATCGGATATTTATTAATCGTTTCCTGGAGATGGCCAGTGCACGCAAGTGTTGAAAAAATGTGCGCTTGTCCGGACCGAATCTGGCAAACTCGTATTACTAGCACGATGCTCTTACCAATGAGCTAACAAGCCTGAGTTTGTAGAGGGGGAGTGATCGATATCACCTATAGGTGTTAGGCCAAAAGGGTCCTCTATTTCAACAACCTGATCTGTAAATATTAAAAATACATTGCGGTCCCGGGACCGCAAGGTCGTCTGCCGTGTGCGGTTTTGTGAATGGGGCAAAGGTCTACATGAGTTTCTACAGAATATGTCACCCACCCTTACCCCTCCTTTCCACCAACTTACATCATCGTAGCCGTACGTAACTCAAACAACTGCAATTAGACCCTCACCCTATCAAAAAGTAAAAAGCCGGAAACCTTTCCTGCTTTGCTTAAACAATAGACTCCTGGGTACATCCTGGGTGAATCCTTGTAGTTTCCTGGCAATTCTGTATAAAACCAGGAAATTTTGGAACAAATGGTTGCCATTACAACAGAAGCAGGAAAAGCAGGAAAAACAGGGAAATACCAGGAAGAGCTCAAGTGCCATTTCCTGGATTTCCTGCTTATCGGTTAATGGTTTAATTCTTTGACTAATACTTCATACGTACACACAATAGAGTGGAGATGTGTGCAATTAAAGACAAGGTGAACGATATTAATATGTACGTGGAAGCTAATTGCTCCATGACAATGTTGTCACCTGCATATTAACAGAATGCTTATACCAAAAACACACTTGCCACCAACATTGTCTAACCTGGGTGCTTTTGAAATAAGGCAACTGAGGATTGAAGCACATTTGGGCTGAGCCAGACAACTTCATGTATGTGGATGGGGACTTTCCCAAAAAGGAAAACGCTGTCACCCAGGTGGTGTCAATTAAAGAGGAATGAGGTAATAAGACTGCAAAAATGGGGTGCTACTCTTAAATGTCTCTTACATAGGCTCATGTGGGAGAAATTTACCTGCAATTTAACCCCACCCACCCTCAAAAGTGGTAAACAATGAAAAGGATGGAAGACTATAAAACTGGTCCTTCTGCTCACAAGTTTGTCTTTAACTTAGGCTCATAATTAAGATTATCCCAAATGGTGACCAAGGGGCAATATCAAATGAATAAGAACTGAGGGCGTTACTCCTAAATGTTTCTTAGTTTTCCCTTACACTGGGTTACTTTTTCCCACATGCTTACTCCACAATGAAAATGTTTTTCGATCTGCACAATATAAATGCACAACGGGGTGCTACTCTGTCTCTTATTTAAGGTTGACTCAGATTTTCCGGAGGAACTCCCTCATTTAAAAAAATAAAAATGTGGTTTTTGCATACATAATGCTTATCCATCATACTAATGTAATTTGTATGGAGTGGGGGGGTCATGTAAAAAATCTAGAATTTCGCGTTTCTCGGCTTTCGCGGTTTGCAGGGGCGGGGGTACCAGGTTACTGGGGTTTTTGTTGTCCGTGCGGATCCTTATCCTTATGTAATTGTATTATTTTTTCTCACTACCTTTGTATTGTACTCATTAAAACTGTCGATGATATGGAAAAAAGAAGAAAAAAATTATCAATTTATCTTATTTTTATTATTTTACGATTTGTATTTTTATTAGTACTTAATATTTAGCACATTGCTTATTGATGTATTTCATTTCGTTGCATTTTTATATTTTTTTCATTTATTTGTTATTAATTGTTGTCTTATTATTTATTTAATATTAGTTTATTTAGTGTAATTAATTTTAATTTAATATTGTTTTCTTTTAATTCTTATTGTTATTTGTCTTTTTTATTTGTCTTTAGCATTTTCTTTTTTTTTCATTCCTTGTGCAACTGTTAATTCTTTTGAATTTTATTATAGATATATTTAAATTATTCTTTTGTTTCTATTGTAATTTTGTTTTATTATTTTTTTTTCATTTTGGCCTACTTATGCCCAACTTTGTGATTCACTTTAAGCTTTGTAGGTTTTAAAAAAAGAAAAAAGGTGAAAAGCAAATTAATGGCACATCTCCTGATAACAACCAGCTCAAACAAGAACAAACTAAATAATAACTATATTGACATCATGTCATGTAAGATATCAAATTGGGCTGCTTTTTTCCATTTACAACATTTTTTGGATTATACCTAACTCTGTCCACAACAAAAAGCAAAATTATAAACTTTTAATTATTAGCACAGTAACTTGGGCAATTAGACAATAAACAGTAGGCCTATAGCAGCAAGCCACTTGGAGCCTTTGCACTTCAAGTGGTGTGCCAAAGGACAATTAAAGGATTATGATGCACTTATCTCACACATATTTGATTCTTCCACCTTCTTCAGTTCACAATGCAAGTTGAAACCATCGCTCAAAAAAGGTAGCATTCGGGTCCATAAAAAACAACAACTTATACTCCCTTTTTCAGTACACATCTTAATGTTCCCTGTTATAAATCATCCCCGAAGACCTTCAGATGTCAATATTTTTATTTAATTCACCAACTAGCTCCAACTCTCTCCAATCACTTCATTATACATTTCCTCAATATGATGCCGCCATTTAGGAACTGGAATATCCACATTGGCAAGTCTCCAGATTGCTTCATTCTTGAATCCCTTTGCTCACAAATCGTTCAAAATTCCACCGTTTTCCTTCACCAAAAAAAACAACAAGCTTTTGTGGCCCTGGGAAGAATACTTCAACAAACATATCCAATTTATAGCTCTAAACACCACTCCCTCTGTCCAAAACAATTGACAGAAGTTCAAATGTTTCTCACAATGCAAAGGCAGTCCCTACCCACCAATCTTTGCACACGTACTGTCTTCTGTCAGCATATTTTGGATTTTCAAATTCCCCTTCATAGGGCTAAAATTAAAAACTACATATTGAAACTATGCGGATGAAAATTACCTTTCTATTTCGCTTTTGTTTCGACCACAATCGGAGCTTCCGTTCAAAGTTATGATCGAAATGTAAACTTCGCAATTGAAATCATTATCACATGCTGATGTATTTTATTGTGTTTCTCAAGCTGTGTATTTAATTTTTTCCATTTATTATAAAAATCATATCTCAAAAAGTACTCAGCTTTGATCGCTAGTTTTCCATATTCTTTGTGAAAATTTTAAGCACTTATTATCTAATTGATAATGAAATAAAATAAGCAATTCTAAAATTACTAAAACTTAAAAAAACAACATGATTTTGTTTTTTTTTCTAGACTAAATTGCCGATATCACGAAAGTGAATTTTACGGGCATGTCATCCGTGCAGCAAGGATTTCTCACAACGACTGAGTGTAGAGAGATGGGATAAAAAGCAAATTAAAACATCCTTATTGGACTATCATTGACCTAGGATATGCCCTTACCCCAGGAGAACCTGAATTTAGGGATCTTTGGGGCACAGTTGGCAAAAATAATTATTGTTTTCCCTTTCTGACCAATGCCCCCCCTTAAACTAAGTTCCCATAGGCTAGTGGCATTATTCTAGTTCATTGCGTAGTCCAATAAGTATGTTTTAATAGCTTTTTATCCCATCTCTTTAAAATAATCTTTTTGAGAAATCCTTGTTACAATGAAAACAGATATATTGTTAAAATTCCACTTTCGAATATCGGCAATTTAGTCTAGAAACCCTGTTTTTCAAGTTTTAGTATATTTTTAGAAATGCTATTTTTATCTATTATTGGTTTGGAAATAAGTGCAACATTTTGGAGAGCATTTTTAAATAGTTTGACAACCCTGCTTTTTTCATTATCGCTTACTACCCTCAAAAGGTCTTGAGAGTGAGTCAAAAAAAAAAAAAAACAGGTAAAGTATGCTACCCAGGTTCAGAGAGATAATTTCTTTATTTCTATAGAGTTTGTAATAAGAATAAAGATGACCCAAAAAGGGGTATAATTGTCCAAATCTGGAACAATCTTAATTTTATTTCCAATTTAAGGGGCATTTGTGATCCACAGCCTCGTCCCCGACTTACCTATTAACAAGTTGAGATTTTTATATCAGCTGAACTGCTGGCATGAGTATAGTTTGTGTGGCCAAATTTTACGTATATACATATTCAGTCCTACTCTGAAGAATTTGGCAATTTTTTGGACAGAAATTACAATACAGTAAAAAATGCACCGCAGAAGCACTGAATTTTGTAAGAAACCGTTTCTTGAGGATATTTTGTGATCAAACAAAAATTAAGGTTGTTAGGATCACGAAATTCCCCTTTAAATCTTTAAGAATAGCCTTTAATTTCCTTTTTTGAATTTTAAATATTTCATTATTTTACTCACTGCCATTTATTATTTTTTAACTATAACCATGGTGCAAAAAGTTGTTCTTTCCCTCCGTAGCAAAATGCAATGCTCACATAGGCACCTACAAGACGTTCAACCATTTCCTCGAGCGGCGCTCCCAGCTCCCGCATTTTTTGACATACATAAAAAAAACAGTCGCAACTATTCACGATTTTATTAGCACGAGCTATCGTGTGCCCACTTGTATAGGCAAGACAGACAAGACAAAATAAGCTTCCTGCACATGCAATATCTTGAAATCTGTCTCCCATGAAAGGGTAATGAGCAATTTTTACTCAAGTTTTCAAATAAAATTGGTGCACACATGCATATCAACAGACAACGAAATGAGCAATTCAGTAGATCACCATCGTTATATTATTTACATTATTTACATCACATTAAATATTGTCTTATTTATGACAGTTATTATTCCATGTCACCCAAGGTTTTTCAGAAATAACAATGTATCCACTAGTGTGTACATTATCCTGAGGGACACAAAAAAAAAAAGGGTTCACCAGTGTGATAAAACAGATGTATGAGTATGGGAGTTCAACCTCTGCTATATTCTATTTTGGATGGATCTTACTATTTCATATGCAGCCCTCTTCATATCTCTGGTATCCACAGAACCATCTGTGCATACTAGCAAAAAAATTCTACAAGTAACAATAGTTTCTTCAACATTGTTGAAGTAGGATTTTGGCTCTATGCTCTGTGAATTTGAATATATGAAATATGCTTTTTACGTACACAGTCAAGTACCCTTGAGTTCCAAAACTGTGATATTTTTCCGATCTGAAAATAATATTATAAATCTAAAGAAGGTGGGCTATAGAAGGTCCATGTTTCAGATCACTTTGAACACAGGCTCATTTTGGGGACAAAATTACTTTTAATCACCCTGATCCCACTTTCGAAGAAAAAAATGAAACAGGTGATAAAACAAGGGTGCTCCCATCGAAAAATCCACAATGGCCGCCAAATTGGCAAAATTTGATTTTGACCTAACTCAATTTTTTTTGTTCAATTGCTTAATTTGGTGGAATACCCAAGTTTTTTGGAGGTATTTGGAATCATTCTATGCAGCTTTATCTCACCATAGCATTAATGTTTTCTTGAAAATGCCCTGTTTGCTTAAAGGGGGATGGTCGATTTAAGAATGAATTTTTTTTCAAAAAAAATCTTGATAGATTGGCCTTCACCCAAAACCCCATCTGTAAAGTTTCACGATGATATCAATCTGTTTTGATGTGAGCAGCTAAAAACGTGTTTTGTAAGCTCATAGACTACTGTGTAAGATTAATATGTCTAGCAGATTTATGGGTTCCCTGCACCCACTTAAAAAAAAAACTAAATTCTAACATGATTTTTAGAACTCTATGACATCTACTTAAAGAATTTGATGTTACCAAAATCAAATATTGTCCCACGGGGTCCGTTTGGCGGCATCTTGGATAAGAGGGATTAATCGAACAAAGTGGTTCAATTGAGTTGAAAAAAGTATATCAAAGGATTCGTTCATCATAAGGAATCAGAAAATATAAAAGTTTTACAATCTGTGATGGTTCAGTTACAGATGATATGGCTGAAAATGTGATAAAGGTCATTGACCTTTTGATTGGTCATTGTACAGGGGCAAAATTTTTCAAAATGCTTTCAATCTGACAAAATTGTGTCAAATTGTTGGTATGAGCATGAGCAATTGGGAAATGTACAGTTTCCAGATTTCAGATCTTCTATTTTGGTTCATCGGTTAGGACAGAGAGGATTAGTCCCAAATTCCCCATACAAACAATACAAATTGATAAAAGGTAACTTTACACCTATTTTACAACCTAACTAACTCTAGAATAGTGCAAACTATACTTTCTGGATTGCTCATGCTCATAGCTACCATTTGATACCAAATTTGCCAAGGTCATGCATGTGGAAAATTTGGCCCACTGTACAGTGACCAATCAAAAGGTCAATGACTTTCATCACATTTCAGCCCATCTCTGTAATGAACATCACCGCTATACAAACTTTATATTTCTGATTCCTTATGGGAGAGAATCATTTGAGATAATTTTCAACTAAATCAAACACTTTGTAGAGTTAATCCCTCTTAATCCAAGATGGCCGCCAAACGACCCCGATGGGACAAAAATTTGATTTGGTAACATCAAAATTCTTTAAGTAGATGTCGTAGATGATTCTAAAAAAATCATGGTAGAATTTAGTTTTAGGAGGGTGCATGGGGCACCATGAAATCTGCTAGACTAATATGGTCGACCAAAATGGGAAAAATTTTCGGCTCTATAATTCCAAACCAGACATCCATTTGGCCACCAAGATTTCACAGGGTAAAGAGAAAATAGTAGCTTTCTTCTGATATCAAATGTGACCACCTCCGGTAAAATCTGGAGGGCTTATGGGGATGAGGGCTATTAGCGATGGGGGGCCATGGACCTTTAAAATATGTAGGGCTTTTAATGTGATCAAAGCCCTCCATTGAAACCCACCACATAAAGTTTATGACCCGATGTCTATTCCACATGAGTGTTTTCATCAATGATAGTTGCATAGAGATGTTTTAAACTTTTTAAATTTTTTACTTTGAAAATGGGATAAAGATCGTAAAGTATCATTCTAGCTGTGTTCGAGTGAGGTAACAAATAGGGATCCTAACATACCCTACAAGTGCTAGAACTAAAAGCAACCTAATTAAGGCAAAATCTACATTTTAGTATACGGTCCATATGGACGCTTACTACAACACATAATTGAAACTGTAAGTTTTCAATTGAAAAAAAGTGTCGAATGTTCTTCAATTAATAAGCTATTTCGCAACTTTCAAAATATTTTAATCTTTTTGGGTGAATCATGATTTTCCTGTGTTCACTTTCGGCGATAATTCGTGATTTTCGGTTCCCAGTTATCAAAATCCATCTCAGCACAGGGAAGAAATGAAATGCATAGTATAGAGTTATCAAATCTAGGGTCGGTATTTTTTAGTTTTCATTTTGGTTAAAATCGTGATTTATGTCAACCTTTGAACAATCGTGGGGTTGTTCCAAATTGAAACACGGGTTTTTGGCTTTTTTGGCAAATAATTTGATACATAGTGCAGGAATTGAAAAAAGGGAAATTACCGACCTAGAACTATGCTCGTAAGACAAATACGAACCGGCCATTTTTATAAATTTTATATTTTTATATAGGGAACCAAAAAAAAATGAGTGAAAATCTCCAATTTTTTTATGATTTTTCAAAAAATACGTTATTTTGGGGAAAAATATGATCATATTTGGATTCCTTGAGTCATTTCCTTCTCAATATGTATACTAGTTATATATGTTTGAACAACATTAAGAAGATACGGCAAAAAACCAGTTCCGTTGAATTCCTGACTTTCACCGCCACCTTAAAGCATATCTGATAGAAGTCCTGAAAATACTAATTAGGCTCCCATTCTCAGTTTACATGACAAGCAAAATTAAAATACGCAATTAAAACTTGTGAGATCCCCCCCTTTACTGGGACAAAAATGGAAATTAGCTCAATAATATGCACAAATAATGATGACAGAGTGTCACAGGTGTTACTTGCATCACCCAAAATGTCTTGTACTATTTTTGTCAAATCGGACATCAGGGATCTGGTAGAGTTTTTCCCCTGGTATAATGAGCCAAGTCGAGCAATATCAATGAAGCTTATTAGTGTGTAGAATGATAGTGACACTACACTACACCCACCGCCCTCATGCCAGGTTTTGTCTTTGGCTCTTGTAGAATTCCCTTTTTTGTATTAAGCAGGAACCCTTGTTTTGAAAAGCAGTTAGAAATGTAAAGAAGACTAACACATTATTCATGGGGACATAAGAGTGGAAAACTAGGTGAAAGAGGGGCAATCACATAGTAAATGACCTTTGACCTACAGACCTGTCTGTCACAGAAACTAATGTCCTGTGTTGCAAGTGTCACCTAGATCGTCAGGGGGCCGACGGTTACACAGGCGGAGACAGATGGCAGACAGATGCCAACGAGATTTTAGCTTTGACAGAATCCCCCCTTTTGCTAAACTGCTAGGGGGAATAAACACAGAACTTCTGTTGCAGAAATATTCATGAGTCTGTTACCTTTAGGTTAAAACTTCCCATGTTACCATTGCAGAGTATGTTGTGGATTGTACTGTGCGATGTACACTGTGAAATGTTTGAATTTGTATGATACGTCAGCAACGATGAATGACATTTTCTTAAATTCTTACATCAAATCCAGAAAACAAAGTTCAACATTACTATCAACTTTCTGAAGTCACCACAAGGTGGCTCAGATGATTTATTGGTTGGGGTTTTGGGAAGGCATCTGCAACATAGGCCCTACCATTTTCGACTTTTTATCTCCCTGGCCCAAAGGGCAGGCCTTCATTCAGTCCCAGTCTGTCTCCACCAGTAAACCATCAGAACTCCTGACCCAATCTAGATGAACTTGCAACCACAGTACATTAGTATCTACTGCACTTGCCGGCTGTGACAGACAGGTCGGTAGGCCAAGGTCATACTTTGCATATTTCAGTCTCTTCCACTCTTATTCCACGAAACAGGCAAACTCTTACCAAACGATGGGTCAAGTTTTAAATTAACCTTGCATTTTTGTCATATCTAACAAAGCGTGATTATTGGGCGAATTCCAATATTGTTCATGAACCACATAGTATTACCTTTGATATGAAACACAAATCATTATTTGGATGATTTTCATTTTGTTTGGACATAAATTTCTTAACTCTCATAAGACACAACACTACCAATTCGAGATCAATTTTGGACCATCAGTCAGGTGAATTCTGAAAGGCCTGTGTAATGCCCCCAGGAGGCCTGTCGTGTTTTCAGTTGAATTGCTTGCTTCTGCTGAAGAATTACCAATTGCCTCCACACTTTCTGTTTGGGAGCTGTTTCCTGTTGTTGCTGTGCCTGTTGTTGCCGTTCATGTAGTTGCTGTTGGTTACCTGTTCCTGTTCTTGCTGTTCCTGCTGTTGCGTTTGTTGTTCCCTGTTTCGTCTTGTCCCTGTTTCTGTCCTGCTGCTGTTGTTCTTTTCCTCTTGCGTTGCTGTTGAGTTTGTTGATGTTGCTGGTCTTGTTTCTGTTGCTGTTGGAGTTGTAATTTCCCTTTGCCTTAAAAACTGTTTTTGTTTTGCTGATCCCGACATAGTTCCCCAATTTTGGATCGAATGATGTAGCAGGTTTCTTCCATAGGACTGACTGGGTGGGGAAGTGTGTCAAATAACGCCTGTTTTGAGAAGGGGTAAAACATGGATAGTTAAACTCAGTTTAAGTAAATGAAATCAAGCTCTAATTGAGGCCAAGAAAAAAAACAAACAGTCAAAATGTGTTTCCGCAGTAGGTAGAAATTTTGTATCCCTAATTTACTATAATTCGTGCAATTACTAAATTTGAAGTTAAAGAACAAATTTTACTAATGCAGAATTAAAATTAATTGTTTCTAGATCATTAACAGTCATAACTTTTTTCGCTTGTGAAAAAGTTTGCTCTGGAAAAAAAAGCAGGTTCTGTAGAGCGTTTGACTCAACAATTTGGACCATAGTAATCATGAACCTATTACAACCTAATGGGCCTTTTGTGAATTTTCTCTTTAGTTTTTTATTTTATGGGGTTCAAGGTTTCACCAGCAATGAAAATTTAAAAAATAATGGATCCGGTTGTTATGGCTACCCGAAAATCAACTTAAGAAAAAATCTCTTAATTAGGTTGCACCTACTTGACCAACTAACACATGTTTTTTTAGGTGCTATATTTTATCAGAGTATTGTCAAGTAGTGAAAATGAGGAGCAACTGTTGTATTTCACTGAAGCCCAGAATTAAAGTTTTGTGTTTGAACTTTGACCTCATGTAACGGCCTGGCATGACTTGGACTCTGTAAATTGATTCATTTTTGAAAGACTTACTCTGTCTTAATATTTTCATATATGACTTTCATATATTAATCATGAAATACATGTGCTAGAGCATATTGTTCATCAGACCTCATTTTTTTTTGAACTAGATTCGCCCCCCCCCCTAAGTAGAGGTGAGGAGATTTTTTTTTAGGATACAAATTTCCTTCCAATTTTCACTGCATCGGTCGTAGACCACCTAACGAGAATGTTTCGAAGTTTATTTGACAAACACGTTGCAAAGAAAACATGAAACCTTGTTTTGAACGTTTTGCCTGCTATCGTAATTAATCGTTCCCCATAGAATTTAGAAATAATGCTTTGACTTTCTGTCCGTGCACGACAGAACTACTAATCATCTTATACATAAAGACGGCAATATTTGCTTTATTCACTCAGTTGTGATATATATTGGTAAGGTCATTCCAATATTAAAAACCGGGGTTTGACAAAAATTTGGGCATTTCTGCATCTTCTCTTGTCTCTTTAAGAAGGCAGCGACACAAAAAGGATCCATATGGTCCGTATGCACAAAAGATTTAGACGAGGTCAAAAGTTAGAACCTGTTCTAAGTGTAATTTAGTTCCACCAGAAAGGCCATTTTTCCTTTGTCATTAACAAAACATGGGTATTTTGTTTTATTTTGAAATTTTGCATTTTAATTTTAAAATTTGCTTGCTAGTTTTAAATAAAATGTAAATAACTGTCAATTTTGGACAAAAACTAATTTTGATTTTTAGACCAGGTCTAACTTAACCTGGTCTAACTTTTTGTGCATACGGACCTATGTGTCTCCATGCCTAATGGCAGTGACACAAAACCCTTTACAACATTCATCAAATATAAAAGCTAAAGTGTTGTTCGAGAACTGAATGCATGTGTGCTACCTACTGAAAAGTAACTTTAATTTTTGTCATAACCTTGCTGAAAGCCAACAAAGGGTTCATACAGCAATCTACCCAGGTTATTCACAACACAGTAGGCCTCAACAGTCCTTTTTTGTCTCCTCTTGCTTATTATAAAGCTACTAGGTAAAATCTGAGGTTAAACTGTGATGATTAAGGATGATGATTGCGGATCGTCACAATTAGACGAAATGCTTGGGTCATGGACCAAGGCCAAAACAGCTCAAAACTTGGAGGCGATTTATTGGTTACTTGTTAGTAACAAGTACCTTTGGGTGAGAAGAAGACGCAAAAGTATCGAATTAAAGAGGCTAAAACTGTCAAATGTAAATGGATTTAATGTGATTTGATATGAACATTTGGGGTTTTTAGAATATTCATCCGCTTTAAAAATCTAATAGAGGTTTGAGCAATATTAACTCAAAAACCAAAATTTTTGTAGGGGGCTAAAGATGTCAAACTTTGTACAATTGACCAGGCATAAATATGAAGTTACAAATATCCTCTCTAAAAATTGCAAAGTATACATTACAACACTCTGGTGTTAGATTATGAAATTGTCTTGAGTAATATATGATAATACAAGCCCCTTTTGAAACAGGTTTGAATCGATCAGATAATTTCCCCTCTCCTGTTGCTTTTCAAGTTGCCAGATTCTACTATTTATATGTCATAACCAGAATTATATTTGAACAAGTGTAAAACATATGGCTCTTTTTAAAGGTTCTAATCTAAGAAAGGATCTTGCAAATGCAACACAAATACCTGACTCTTCTAATATCACATTCACAATGTTTAAAGTTGATATCCCTACCCACACAATTAGCTAAACAATTGTGTCTTGCCCAATAGGTAACTTACCATGCTTTTTTGGCCTATTCTTATTACTCTCAATTTACCCCTCACTATTTGCCTGTATAGTTGTTTATCAACGCCCTGGACCTGCATTGATCCCTTAGTTGTGCGACCAAAACACCGTGGAAATGCCAGGATATCTTCACCAAATAAGTCAAAGGCAAGAGATTTGGTGGCCAGGCTTACTGTCTTCTTCTCTCTTGCCTTGTAGATAAATATAGAGGGATGAGACATGAAACCTATTGTAATGCAAATTAAAAAGAATTGAAGTTAAATTATGGACTATTGGGTTGGAAGTGGTTACAATATGGTCAAAGTACCTTGGACGAGATGTATGTGTGCACCAGCCACAAGGGGCGGGCTTAAGAGTCCACGGCAATGGCTTAAATGCGCTACAGTGATTTGCAATATCAGGGAAAAAATCAAAAAAAAATTATCAAAAATCTTTTTTGAATTTGTCTGTAACAAGTACCGATATATACCCTACCATGCAAATGATAAGACCAGAGCAGACCCAATAAGGACAAATCGGATATTTTGGTCATTAACTGTTCTGTATGGACAATTGCTACAACACATAAGTGAAATGGAGGTTCATATCTTTGAACACTGTTTTGTTTTCTTCATTTTCTGGCTAATCGTCAGTTGGAAAAAGTAATTTATCAGAATTCTACAAGGGACTTAGCATTACAATTACACTATTACCTGCAAAATTTAAAATATTTTGGGTGAATCACTGATAGTGTTCTTTTAAAGTACACCTATCACATAAGGGTTAAGAGTGATTGCCACTATGAAAACAAGGCAATCGTATTTACGCGATGCGTAAAAATATGTCCACGCCCAAATGTAGCAATCGCTAACATGCGATAAATTTACTACAACCACCCTACCCCGGACCACAAACACCCCGCAATACCCCACCCCATCCCCACATCCATGCAAACACTCCACCCCCTCCCCTATGGCATAGTAGTCTCTTGTAGTGAAGGAATGTGCCTATCGACGTACCGTTGCAAAAGATACAACAATTATGCATATTTAATTAGCTCATTGATACCTAAGCAGCATAATATAAACATCAAAATGCAAAAAAAAAAAAGATGTGCCACAGATAGGCTTTCATGCAGTTGAAGAATGTTTTGGAGTATCTGATGTAACGTTTAAAAATATAGCAATCTGCCAATTTTTGCATATTAATTGCTCATTGGCATCCTCAATTGCCCCAAAATATGCCCAAAATTCTCATCAGTCTAGAACTCTTCAGCATGCTTAATTCCACCAAGGACAAGTTACATCCTTATACGCCTACAGAACTCCAGAAAACTTGTACACATGCCTTTTTTTTTAAAATTACAAAATTTTCGGAAATTGCATATTAGATACTTAACATATTTTTAACACAAAAATCTAAACTCAGGTCGAGGGAACTTCATAAACCCGCTTCTTTCCACCAGTTACATCATTGGCGGCCCTACAGAACTCCAGCTAAATCATATACAACGTTGGGTTAACATTTTTATCACGGACGAACAGACAGACGAACGGACCCGGCTCATTTCATAGTCCCTGTTCCGAACTTGTTTGGTGGGGACTACTGTAAATTGTAGGCTTTAAAGGCACATAATGAATAGGTCTAAACACATTTGGGGTGTCTCTCTCATTCTTAAAGGGGGAAGACCCGATTTAAGGATATGAAGTTTTCAACTTTATAGATTGGCCTTCACTCAAATAAAACCCCAGCTGTAAAGTTTCGTGCCGACATTTCAATCTGTTTTGATGCTAAGCTAAAACTATTTTGTATGCCCATGAGGTACTGTTAAAATTATATTGGTCGACCAAATGGGGCAGCTTTTCGCCATAACTTCCAAACCAAACATCACTTGTCTCTAAATTTCAACAGGGTAAATGGAAAAATGGAGCTTTCTTCTGATACCAAAGTGTTGACCTCTCCGGTAAAGAATCTGGGGCTTCTGGGGACGAGGCTAATACGATCGGGCCATTGACCTTTAAACATATATCAAAATTTATAAGTTTTAATTTTTTAGTTTTTTGCAGTTGTGTTGGCTCATACATTAAAAATGTCTTTCATTGTGTGGTATGGGAGTCTTAAAAACTTGATGACAAACAAGCCGTACATGTAACATTGACAGATTCACATGGAAAATGGCACTATGGCCCATTGTTTAACAGGTAATCATGTTTTTTAGAGACTCATATCCCTTAGGCGAAAAAGCTAAGAATCTTAATACATACCGTCCTCGAGAGCGATGTCACTTGAGCAGTTGGTTGCACTGTGCTTTGCACTGGTGATACAGCTGTTCTGCCTCTGAATTTCTGTTCAGGGGGGGTTGAGGTGGTGGATGTGGTGGTGTAGGTTGCTGGGGTGTAGATGCTGGGGTTGCAGATGCTGCACTAGTGCTTGGTGGTGATAATGTGGTCCTAATGAGCAAGTTCCAGCTTGTTGTTTATTGCTTCATCCTGCCACTACCTCTGTTTGATTTCTATAAGGTAAAAATTTTGCAAAACATTTTCCAGTTGGTACACTCACTGGCAATTTTACCGCACTGATATAATGGGAAGTTAAACACAAAAGTGTAAAAAAATGTTTTATGACCATCAGGTGTCGTAAGAATGAAATTTCAATGGGAATTTTGACATCAGATATTTTGGGGAATTTTCAGGAACTCTCAAAATTCCCAGTATTGCCACGCCCTTCAAAATCTGTAAAACTTTCCAAAATACCTAGAAACTTCATACCTCTTTGCGTCCTTTAATGTCAAAAATGTTAACAGTAGACTACTGTAGCTATAAAACTGATAGAGGTTATTAAAATAAGACCTTAAAATGTACATGAAAATATGAAGAGCTGATAAGCAAAAGGGCTTTTGTCAATTCAGACCAATATTGAGTTCTTAGTACTATGCTAATATGCCGAGAACAACACACACACATTTTGGTGGTGGTTTAACTTTCATTCTTCCTTCCCTTCCTGAGATATCGTATCATAACTTTTCCCCTTCGGAAATCTTCGAGAATTTCCGTAAATGTCAGCTAAAAAAGCCCATAAAAATATTTTTGGTTTCCTTTTTTGATGTTTTATGGTAGCCTTTAATGTTCTTGAATTTTTTAAAACAAGAATAAACTTTTTTTGAGTCAGTATGTGTGAAAAAAATTAATTTTAATTAACAAAAGTTTCTTTTGTAAATACAAAATGTCAGAAAATGGAATTTTGACCAACTTAATCAAACATTCATAAGTCCAAAAATAAATGAGATATTCAATTTGTTCTTTTTGGATTTTAAACACATTAGTCAAGGTGCATAATATAGTGGAAAGATATTGAATCAAATCACAAGGGTGGCTTATAGACAAGGGGTCAATTGTTTTTCAAAAGGACTTGCCTCCAATTTTTCAATTAACGGTAATTAGTAATTAAGGGAAAAAATAGAAAAATGCCATTTGAACAATCTTATATTTTTAATATTGTCTTACACTTGTTCTACTTTTACTAAAAATAAGTTTAATATTCAATCATCATGGTGCCCTACTGACAGTATACCAATTTTATTCTTTTTCACACAAATGTAAACATGGATGTAGCCCTT
The DNA here is from genome assembly GCA_023653785.1 of Ophioderma brevispina. NCBI lineage: Eukaryota > Metazoa > Echinodermata > Ophiuroidea > Amphilepidida > Ophiodermatidae > Ophioderma > Ophioderma brevispina. Next base: position 51,677 of record JAMKCH010021154.1, read on the forward strand.
TTGCATACCAGCTCTTCATATATTGGTATTGTTCACTTTGGAATACAATAAACAATAAGAAGTATTACTTACCACCCATATTCACTTTGAACCCCTGCAATTGCCTTTTTGACCAATCTTCAAAATTATCCTGCCTCTTTTCCAGTTTACCTAATCGCTCTTTCAATGCTGCATATTCATCATCTAACTTGTTCTGGGGAGGGAAAAGAGGTGACAAAGAGAGTGGTAGGGGAGAGAAGAGAAGTTCTTAATTTTATATATTGTCCACCTAGCATTAAGTGGTAAAAATTGATGTACAGTGGCATGTTTCTTGACATTGCAAAACCACAACAAGTTAGTTAGTTAGTTATACCAAAGTTTTAAATCCGGTTTTGTCCCCGTTAACGAGGGTGGCCGGATACACCTCACTCAGCAGTACTGAGGAAATGAAAACAATGTTCTGTATGCACATTAAGAAAACTAGCACATATTTCAAAGTTTCATGTATGATAATTATAACATACCATGCAATGTCCCTGTGGTATTTGTAGGTTCTGGAATCTAATGATTACAGTATTTAGTATTTATGAAATTGAGGAGATTTATGGTTATAAATTCCTATAGGTAAATCAGCTGCAGAGGTAAAGCAAGACAAGTGTGTCAGAAAAGAAGGGATTTTGCAGTTACAATCAACAGCATGATACTGCTCAATGGTCCATTGTGATATCCATTTTGCTGTTATTGTAAATATACTGAAGTTGGTTAGGAAAACATTTAAAAATGAAGGGTTGGTTCTTTTAAAAAGCTAACAATTCATTTAATGTATAATGTCTCTACTATGCAGTTAATAAAAGATTAGGATTCAGTTTTATTCTTGCCTAGAATACATTTTGGTTCTTCATGGTAGGACAGTTACATTTAGAAAATAGGTTGAGACTCCTGCATCTGGTTTAGAAAATTGATTTGATATTTGCTAACCTTGCTTTGGTGGTCCTCTGTTTCCTCTTGTTTATCTCCAAACCAGTCATCTATGTCCTGGAACATGTTGTCGTTCTCCTGAAATATGTTGTCTTGTAGTTCTCGATCTAAATTTTCAGTCCCTGAAGTAACAAATACAAACATCAGAGTACAATGTCAAGCGATGACAGTTGACATGGTGGTATGAAATGTTTACTATATAAACTTAACATAAACATTACTTGTACTACTACCCAGATTTAACGAGTGCATCAATGATGCAGTAATCCATCAATTGGGATGTTTACGGAATGTGTAGTTGTGGGGTCATAGGTCATGTAGGGTCATTACAGGTCAATTGACATATAGCCCACGGGTCTTGGCCAGTGGTTATCTTAAGCAAGTTTGGTGGCTATACAACTTAACTTGGAAGAATGTTTAGATATTTTGGGGGTCAAAGGTCAAGTAGGGTCATTGGAGGTCAAAAGGGCATATGGGCCATAAGAGGTCATTCTGTACATATTTTTTTTTTTTTTTTTTTTACTGCTCAATGGTCCATTGTGATATCCATTTTGCTGTTATTGTAAATATACTGAAGTTGGTTAGGAAAACATTTAAAAATGAAGGGTTGGTTCTTTTAAAAAGCTAACAATTCATTTAATGTATAATGTCTCTACTATGCAGTTAATAAAAGATTAGGATTCAGTTTTATTCTTGCCTAGAATACATTTTGGTTCTTCATGGTAGGACAGTTACATTTAGAAAATAGGTTGAGACTCCTGCATCTGGTTTAGAAAATTGATTTGATATTTGCTAACCTTGCTTTGGTGGTCCTCTGTTTCCTCTTGTTTATCTCCAAACCAGTCATCTATGTCCTGGAACATGTTGTCGTTCTCCTGAAATATGTTGTCTTGTAGTTCTCGATCTAAATTTTCAGTCCCTGAAGTAACAAATACAAACATCAGAGTACAATGTCAAGCGATGACAGTTGACATGGTGGTATGAAATGTTTACTATATAAACTTAACATAAACATTACTTGTACTACTACCCAGATTTAATAAAAAAACAAACTGATTTAAAGAGGATTGTGTCTTTCTCATTCCTTGAACAATTAAATTTATAGGCTTCTAGTTGGTTTTCCCACATAGGTTATTAAAATTTATTATCAGTTTATGTAAAATGAGCTTACAAAGAGTGACATTCTAGATTTTCACTTGTTATGGTTTTTGTTAAACATTAATCTTCCACTGTTGAAAAGTTATCTCCACTTTTCCATTTTTAGGTCGTCTGATGCAACCGGAAAGACCTTATGTCGGCATGATTCATGTTTTTTTTTTTTTTTTTTTTAAATAAAACCTACGGCGAAAGGCCCACTAGCTCCAGAACAATTTGCCGAATTTTGGGCGAAAACGGACATAAAACGGCCGACTAGTTTCGCAAATAAGAGCCGACATATTAAAACATGCCGCTCTCGATAGCAATAATCCATCAATTCAATGAATTGATGGATTAATAAAAAAACAAAACTGATTTAAAGAGGATTGTGTCTTTCTCATTCCTTGAACAATTAAATTTATAGGCTTCTAGTTGGTTTTCCCACATAGGTTATTAAAATTTATTATCAGTTTATGTAAAATGAGCTTACAAAGAGTGACATTCTAGATGTTCACTTGTTATGGTTTTTGTTAAACATTAATCTTCCACTGTTGAAAAGTTATCTCCACTTTTCCATTTTTAGGTCGTCTGATGCAACCGGAAAGACCTTATGTCGGCATGATTCATGTGTCTGTCTGTGTGTGTGTCAAACATTTAGTATACACCTTTTGGTTATTACTTTTTCAGCTTAATGTCACTTTTTAGTGCAGTGATGGATCAAGTTCATACTTGGTATGCTTATTCCCGGACTTATACATTCAGACAAGGGGTCTTATGTGGGGTAGCACATGATCTCAAAGGCCATTCAGGGTCATTAAATAGACAATTTGCGCAATCAATTTAATGCATCCCGTATAGTGCCCATTTCCATCCGGAACTTGTTTGTACCAGAGTTCATGTTTACAAAAAATTCTGTTGTTCGTTTGCGTCGCTGAACAGTGCCTACAACTACAATTCCAAGTACCTTTCACATGAAGTTAATCTTACAGAAATGTAAAAGAATATCAAAGGAACAAATTATGACAAAAGGCGGTGTTTTTGATCGTACATAACTGCACTCTACTTGTCACCTGCCGGACGATTACACAACTATAGTGCAACATCACAGATAAGGTAAGTTTTCTAGTATTAATATTACGCTCTTAACCGCATGTTTTTAGCTAACTTGAAGCTGGTTCAAGTTCCCGGATGGAAATTAACACAATTTTTGTTGGGTTGGTTTGTTTTACTAAACAAATTGGAAAGCAATTTACCTGTTACTTTTTTCTTCACTTTCTTTGGTTTTGACAGCTTTGCACTCCCTTGTTGCTCTTTACACTGATTCTCTATTGACATCACTAATGGAGAAATAAATAAATGGAAAAATACCACAAAACACTTACATTAGCAATAAATACAGTTTATATGGTAATTGTATTTGTGTAATAGTGGATGGCTTTAGGTTGATAATTGTATATCACCCAAGCCTAGATGAAATATTGTGGTGAGTCCAAGATGAGCCTGATACTTTTTTCTGTGGACAACATTTTCTGTAAAAACCTGATAAACACCATTCCAAATTATTTGTTCAATAAGAAGCTGAAGTGACAATTTGAAATCAAAACACAAATTGACTTAAAGGTGCAACAAGAGATTTTGAGGCACCCAAATATTGTGTCATAACTGTAATTTCATATATATCAGACACTCAGTAGCTTTCTTACCTTGTATTTGGCTACAGAAAAGGCTTAAGAGAGAGATTAAAAGGTGATTTTAATTTGCTTATATTCCAATAGAAAACATAGGCTGAATTTTGTATTTGCTCCTATACGAAATTAGAAATTTCACAATTTTGAACGAAAGAAACATTTCTCAGCTTAATTCTTTCAGATAGGAATATTTTTGATGGAAAACTTTATATCAGGGCAAAAATCAGTACTTTTGATTTTTTTGGGGGACACCTGATATGTGAAATCTCTCGTTGTTGGATTAGCAATGACACATACTTCTAGTTCTACTAAACAGAAAAGCAATTTACCTGTTACTTTTTTCTTCACTTTCTTTGGTTTTGACAGCTTTGCACTCCCTTGTTGCTCTTTACACTGATTCTCTATTGACATCACTAATGGAGAAATAAATAAATGGAAAAATACCACAAAACACTTATATTAGCAATAAATACAGTCTATGGAAATTGTATTTGTTGTAACAAACTGGTCTGACATTTTATTTTTATATTGCAGTGTTGGGTGGTGCACACTACTGGTGCACAGTGGTACTGCACTTTTTGACATGGTGGTATTTGTAGCTTGTCATTTCAAGTTGAAGTTGACGTCGTACTATGTCTTTGCATTTCCACTGGCATTTTGATTGTACTGCCTTTATTTAAGTGCGTGTATCATGCTGTGATTCGAAGCACAGCTTGTGTGATAGGTGGCTGCATAACATTCAAGGCATAGTGAAGCCACCTTAAAGTTATGGTGACACAAACTATATATTAACACACATTACTAGTCTGATCCAAAAACAACCGATTTAAAGAGAATTGTGGGAAAACAATGTCATTCCCTCGGTTATGTTCAGGTTATACTTCAGAAGTTTTGAGGAAGATCATAAAAAATAAGCCAATTTTATAGTTAATAGTTAAAATGCACCCAGAATTGGTAACATTTGTTTAAAACTTACATGGACAAGTACTTTTTGGGGGGTTTGATTTCTTCCTTTTCAGCTTCTCCTTTCCACCTTCATCTTTGGTAGGTTTATTTTCTCCTGTAAATTAAATAAAATGATTAATTAATTGACACCTTCACCTTTTGTTTAAATATCAGCCTGTTCAACCAATAATTTAGGTATGATCATAGAACATTTGATAATGGATATTTTTAGTTGAAAATGCTTTTACTGCATATAAAAAATAAGGGTTAATCTTGACTGTACGTGCTTATTGGGTTGCAGTTCATTTTTCCAAAGGTTCGTTTTCGCGAAGGGTTGTTATCCGAAGATTTGTTAATTCGAACACAAGAATTTCCTATACGTATGTAGGCGTTATTCCAATGGTTTGATTTGAGCTTGAAATGCCATGTGTATTTTGTTCTTCCAATTATGACTTATCAAAAGGGGTTCATGATATTCCTGTGTCTATCTTTTAAGTGCAATGAAAAGTAAGAAAAACAACTCACCTGCTAACTTCCGCTTGGCCGTTTTAGGTCTTGACGGCTTTGGTCTTGCTGGTGTTGGTTCACCCTTGTTCTCTATTAGATGAAAAATATAAACACTAACAATAGCATCAATACAGTTTAAGGTGGTCATTCTGGGAAGGTTAGATGATTTTGGGTATGTATAATAGATGTATCTCCGTGAATTAACTTTTCAAGCACTCTACTCAGATGGTGCATTTCTGTATCATGAAGGTGTTTTTAAAACAGTGAGTACACTGACCGACATATTTTACATTCTTGTTTACAGACACAAGGGTATTGAAAGTTGCAACTAATTGTCCCTGATGAACGAGTTTCGGAACGGGGGTTATGAAATGAGCAGGGTCCGTTCGTCCGTCCATTCGTCCTTCCGTGATAAAAATGTTAACCCACTTTGTGTACGATTTATCTGGAGTTCCGTACGGGCTAAATTGTCATTTCCAACAGGGTGAATCTTCCTACTGAAGTTAGGGATAATGAGTGTTCAAGTTTTGAGGGCAACAAAACATTCAATGATCATGATAGAAATTCCTTAAGTACTAATGCTTTTGTGGGCTAAAATGAGTGTAAAAGTCAGGGTTTTTATGTGTTAAGAATAGGATTTTTGTGGGATCACATGACCTTATTGAGGTAAAATTTCCCAAACTGGTGCATTGTTGAGGACTCGGCATACCCTCTGGGTTTATGTACCTATTCTTTTACGTACATGCAAAAATCTTTTTTTTTTTATTTGAAAATTTTGTGGACCTCTGATTTTACATCACTGAGAAGTGCCTTTAAAAGTTAATGTCTTAGTTTCTTTGACATGCTCGGGCAATCATCCTCTAATCAGGAAATACCCACCCACTTCCATCACAAACAAATGGATGAAAAAAAAAGTTGAATCAACTTTTAACAGACAGATTTATCCTCCAACTTACCTGGATCTGTGTTTTCTTTGGACGAATTTCTCCTTCATTGCCAGGTTGCTCTCCCACACATCCTTTTTAGTTTCCTGTTTAAATAGACAAAACTCACCATGATATATTAGCTGAAATCAGAAACAAAAAATACACACTCATTACCATTTGAAATTGCATCAGTTCAAATAGTAAAGGGATCATAATGCCTCTATCCTCCTTGTACCGGGCCTTTACATAGGTAAAGGCCACCTCAGTGATCACGCAAAAGAGAAAATATTGAAATTTGACGAATAATGCTTAAAAAGTGAAGGATAGCCTGTATATTATCATGAGTTATCTCTTCCAACTGAAACATTGAGAGAAAATGAAAAAACAGTGGTGTTAAGAGTAATCTTTAATTCAATTACGTTTGTAGTAATTCCTGTACGGACTGTATGACTAAAATATCTGATTTTGTCTTATTCGTTCCTTTTGATCTTATAATATAATCTGAATGTTTGATGTTTTTTTTTTTTTTTGTTTTTTGTTTTCCTGATTAGGAAATCATGCTAGTGCCTTTAATCATTCATGCATCCAAAGTACAATTCCCAATCTCTGTCAGGGTTAATACCCCGCTCCTGTTATACGTTGCAGTACTATCTTCTACAAATTTCCCCGCTATCCTGTTCATATTTATTTAATTGGTTGCCTGCCACATGTGACATACTATATTATATGTGTTCAATCTTAATTTAGACAACAACCCTGTTGTATTCCATTTTTGTTTTAAAGTAAACAAAGCTCTAACATTTGAAGTTGACATTATAATTGATTTGGGCTTCATTCAAGAAAGTTCCGACTACACACTGTGCAATAAAGTCGCTCCTGCTTGATGCCCTTTGACATGTAGTATTTTACCCACACTACTCTATCCCTTTTTTTTAAAACGACTCTGCAGTTCGCATTAGTATGGCATGGCAGACTTGAGTTGTCCCAAGAATATCAATAATTAGTCTACTGTTTTTTCAACAGTGTCCATAAAATATTCAATATAGATTCATGTACATGGCCTAAAATTTTTAAAAGTTTTTGTTACTTATTTGGTGGCACCCCGTATACCACGGACTATCAAAACCAGAATTATATATTTTATTGCAGCTTATTGGTCACCCTGTATAATATTTCTTGGTTTTAATGTAAGATTCTTCACCACCGAGAATACAATAAAATATATGTGATGAACAAAATCTGATGTTTTTTTCATAAATTCCCCCTATTTATTTTTATTGACACCCTGTATACCATCATGAAACTAGTATAAATGGATTCCTTGAACATGTCATAAAAAAGCTTCCAAAATAAAGTTTATGGGTTGTCCAGATATGTGTTTGAAAACTATAATCGTAAATATGTGAAAAGGAGGGTAACATCACAAACAATGGAGTTCGTAATGCAAAGGTGTCCACCATAAGGCATGTGACCAAGATTGAAAACAACTTACTCCCACTGGTACAACATCGCATACGTATTCTTTGCCGTCATGCTTCACACCACATCACCACTGCTTCCCACTTCAATTTTGCCATCTCCCTGGACCTTATTGATCAGATTGTATCCAACCGAATCGAAGAACTGACCATCGCTTCGGTACTTCACCCGGTACCACAATCCTGTAATTTAAAGGTTAATGTAATAAAATTGAAGTTGGAGCTAGACATCTGGCTATAGGCCTATGCGTAGGCCTTTTAAAGGCTGACTCAGATATTTCCCGAGGAGGGCGCCTTCATTTTTCAAACAAATTGTGTTTTTTGCATATACATAATGCTGGTCCATATACTAAACACTGTGTGAAATAGCTAAGCTCAAATCGAAGTCATTCATATAGAAAATCACAACTTTGTTATAAAATTCCGGATCCGGAATTTTTTGTTATACAGTATCCTATGGCACGCAATACTGTACATAAATGTTTACTGCATGAAAACGAAAAATCCGATTCATCCCAGACTTTGGAATTGAGCATTTTAGGTGACTATCTTTAGTTCTAATTGACTACTTTTAATATTACACAAAAAATATATTTGAAATCTCTGAATCAGCCTTTAAGCCTTAAGCAGCATGAATTTATTTTTGCTTTTTCATTGTGTCTTTTACATAGGCCGCTTGCACTATAGGGCGAACAGGGCGGCCTATAGTAAAAAATGAAAATGATAAAATCTAAGTGAAAAATGATAAAGGACCAATCAAAAGTCGCCACCACTGTGAAGAAGCAAGATGATCGAATCGAGCTAGAATTTACACAGCTTACTTTGTGTGAATGCCTACGGACGGTTTCCTACTTTTGCATCTCCCGTCATATAGTCATGATAGTAGTTTAGGTCCTCATAGCTGCTGCAAACTGATATTTTTTGTTTGGATATTTAAGTACCCCTTCCTTAGCTAGAGCAATGAAATTTGCAGGAGAGAATTTTGAATTCATGCTCTTTAAAATATCTTCTTTTGAACCTAGATCGACAATGTCAGTTTTTTGCAAATTAGATTTGAAAATTACACCCTTTTTTTTCGAGCTCCTGAACCCCGCAGAATCGGTGTTTCACGGCGGTTCACTTATGTCGCCGTATCATACCGCCAAGACGGTTTCTCGTCCATTTTTTAAATAAAAGTTAAATATGAATGAATACGCACATGAATGACACCAAAAGCAAATCTCTATGGCAAATACCCGCCACAAAACTACACAAATTACGTTCAAATTCTAGTTTTATAGGAACTATCGCGGCGGAGGTATTTTGTACTGTGCTCCCTTATTCCCAGGCCACTCAACTAAAATGATGTACACATGCGTGACGGGCGAGTCACGCGTTTAGGGTATCAAAAACGCGGATTTTCATGAAAAAGGGTAGTTTTTAAATTGGCTCAAACGCGTTTAGGGTACTTTTCTTTTTATCGTGTTTTGTACCTACTGTCTCGTATACTGTCGCTCCTATTCCGCATGTCCGAAAAACTACCTACTACCTAATATTTTTGTTGGTGATCTGAAACTTTTTCTACGTCCGTGAAGCACCAATGCCAAGAGTACATCGAATCCTGAAAATACAAAGAACCTCGCAGGCACCTATCGCATCATTACTCGCAGTTTATGTGTGTCGCTAGTAGAGTATTGGCAGTGTTACGAATGCTGCGCTGTAGCAAGGATCGTAAAGCGGTCACAATATGCATTTGAGACTTGCGTGTGAATCGTGCTTACAAACAAAACAGACTTTGACAGCGCGGCGTCGACGTACGGGAGCAACAGAATACATCATTTGTTATCTTGTGATTTTGTTCATTTTTATTTAAATAGGATGTGAAATAGATGGACCACTTATACAAATCATTTTCGCAATAGACATAAGATAAAAAGGTATTTTTAAATCAATTTAGTTCAGGCATGCCATGAAACTAAGCTGCCAAATTCTACACCATTAACTTTTTTCATCAGGCATATTTAGACCACCGCCATGACCACGGTGTTTTCCGATGGATTTGTATGGCTTTTTATTTGGTTAGGCCTATACTTTGGGAACGATGCATTGTTGAATTGGAAAGCATCATGAAGTTGTTACTGAATCTAAATTTGATGTCAAACTCTGACATATTCATTCATGGGCATCTAACTTGAAGATAAAAACAGCGGAAATCCCAAGAATACTCTTTGACAACATAGTCTACATAATTATTATCAGCTGTAACCCCACCCCCAAATCAAGCCTATTGTTGACATTCATGCAAAACTTGTTTAGGGGGTCATATTTACACAATAACTTGTTTAGGGGTTTTAATTAGGACAAAACTTGTTTAGGGGGTAATTTTTTTGGGGAAAGCACGCTAAAAACTTGTTTAGGGGGTATTTTTTTTATTTTTTTTATTTTTTTTATTTTTTTTATTTTTTGTCATGCATGTGTACACTCTCATATCTTAGTGCCCCCCAGGGGTATTATTCAGCTTTATTACATGAAAACAGTGCATTTCAAGATATTTTGTGTCTTTGGTTAATAAGACTTTTAAAGTGACAGGAGGAGATTGCGTGTTCACTTTTCCGTTTCCGCGATCACCGAAGTACCCGACAAACGTAAATTTTCCCTTTCCTTTCCTCGCTAGGGTTTAATAGATCAGACCCAATTCCGATACAATTTCAAAACAAAACATAGTAACGGACCCCCTGAAACAAAAACCTCCACAGTCCTTCGTTTTCCGGAGATATTTGAGATTTAGTTTACACACATTCGCTATGACGGAAATTGGAAAAATACTGGGAAAAATAAACAAATACCTACAGATACCTATTTTCTTTATGCCCCGAGTTTATGCTATTAGAGATGAGCAACTTTTACACGAATTTACACCTTGGAGGCATTGTGGTAAACTATTTGTTCGGTAAATGTAATTAGCGAAAAAAATCATTTCTCGATTCAATCAATTAGATGTAAGGAATCTTCTCTGATTAAATTCAACACGTGCGATACAGCAATTAAAGTGGACTCGTGCCTGCGACCAGGCAGGGTATGCGTTGCCCAAGTAGCAATTTCCGGGAAGGGATGGTCGCCGTCACGGTTGATTGATTTTTCGTATACAACGACGACAATGGGAGACGGGGAAAACTTAAAAATGCCGGAGAAAAGGGTAAAAAAATGTTTACTACATTACGTTGAATGCATTTTAGTTTCAGCTATAATTTGGCCATGGATATGGTGTCAATTAAAAGGATCTTTACAATAAATTAGTAAAAGGTATCTTAATATTTATGAGGTATAATTTTCAGGCAGAATTCAATATTCAAGGATAACGTAATAAACGAAATAAACTGGGGCATATTTCTTGAGTTCAAATAGCTGCTTTATCTTCGTACAAATAAAAATTGTTGCCCAGCAACCTCTCTGATAATGTCATGCAGTTGGCATATTTTCTTGCTTTAAAATTTTAATAACGTATTAACCCTATTCTTTTGCTTTACAAAATGTTTGTGTATTTTTCAGAAAACAATTTTTAGAATAGCGTACAAATACTAAACACAATAGTATCATAGAGCTCGCTCTTTTCTTGGATTTCTCTCGACAAGGGCCGGTTGTCAGTCAGACAGAATTTTAACTAAAGGCCGACTCGAGATTTCCTGAGGAGGGCGGCGCCTCAATTTCCAAAAATCGTGTTTTTTGCAATGTAACCTAATACTTGTCCCTATACTAATCACTGTGTGAAATTGCAAGGCTTAAATCGAATTCCTCATATAGAAAAATCACACTTTGTTATAATAATAAAATTTTGTTTTTTAAATTTTCGGAATTTTGTTATACACGTAATCCTGGGGACGTAATACTACACATAAATGGGTGTTTTTTGACTGCATCAACACGAAAAATCCATTCCATCTCAATCTTTCGGATTGTGCACTTTAGGTACTATCTTGGTTCTAGTTTGACTATTTTTCATTATTACAAAAAAAAATAATATTTCGAAAGCTCTGAGTCAGACTTAACTTTAGCATCGTCACTTCAGAAGTACGCTTTTCCCTTCCTGTATAGTGGATGCGTTAACGTTGAGTCATCGCGAATTTTTTTCCCCTCATTGGTCATTTCTCTCACAGCAACAAGACCAATAACTTTGCGGTCAATAACGAGTCCTTATTAAACAATAGGATAGTACTGTAGCTAGTCATTGATACCCAAGATAGAGAACACTGGCCTATTCACGCACGTTGTATCCATGGCGAGATGAATTAGCCATAGGCAATAAGACGCTTGGCAAACACTGAAGACACAATAGAAAGCTCTTCTTGGTAGTGACGCCAATTATAATAATAATAAACTGGAACTGCTTGGCACGTGTAACCACATTCTCTCAAGTTGGAAACAGAAAATAATAAAAAGGGAATGGTCCGATTTAAGTATTAAAGTTTTCACCTTGATAGAGGGGCCTTCACCCCATATCTGTAAAGTTTCGCGCCGATATTTCATTCTTTTTTATGTGAGAGCTAAAACGGGATTTTATAGCCTATGCCCATATTGGTCGACCAAAATGAGGCACATTTTCACTCACAATTTCCAAACCAAACATCCTATAGCCCTAAGATTTAACAGGGTAAATGAAAAAAAAATCTAGTATAGCTTTCTTCAGATATCAAAATTATGATAACTTTGGTAAAATGTGGAGTTCGGGGGATGATGCTATCAGCGATCGGACCATGGCCCTTTGACAAACATATACATGTTTAATATACAGAAAATTATTTGTATATTTGTTAGGAAGAAACTCAAACTTTTTGTTTGTTTATTATTTGTATATACAGAAAATTATTGCTTTGCACCAACAACCGTGGCAGTAATCTAAAGTAGAACTTGCGTAATGTTATGGTTTTTATAAATATTCGAGTGAAATTACAATTTCGTATACTATTTCAAGATACCTACCGGGGCATCAAGAAAACCTTAGCCCGTACGTCCCCTGACTTAAGGCCTAGTGTATTTCGTGATCGAAGCACCTCACTTTTTGTTTGGTTCACTATGCACGAGCGAGAAAATATAACATTATGTGTTCTTCCAAAGAAAGGCACACATATAAAAGCTGCTAAACTTAGGCCAAGGGTTCAAATGAAACAAACAAAATCAACTCTTTTGGGGTTAGTGTAGTCGGGGGACGAGGCTGTGGATCACAAAATGTCCCTTTAAATGATCCGATATTGTTCTAATTACAATTAATTTTTGTAACATACTAAAAGCACTGCAATTAATATTTTAATTACAAAAAGAAAAACACTTACGGAGAGCAGCAGCAGGTGTGCCAGACATCGCAGTTGAATTTAAAGTCGCAGGTTCCAGTAGCTTCTAGTGGATGCTGATCGAAATAATTGCGATCGCAGTTGATGAATGAATTTTGAAGTTTATCGTCGAGCGATTTAAAGAACGAGTCTGAAAGTTAGATTATACGTGTGCACGGCTAGTGGCTACGTGGTCAGTCGGTGGAATGGCACTTGATCGTTGTGCGGTCAGTGTCAGTGAGTACTGAGCGTATCGAAGTGTCCAACTTTTGCACGATCTGTGCCCATATACAATACAGTCAATACAATGCATAGGCCTACACCTTGTCCCAGGGGCAGCGCCTGGTACCCGTAACAGTGCTGACACGTTCTATCACTTGAAGACGGCGCGCCAAGCCGCTTTTCAATATAGCAAAGGATTACAGCAATACAGTCCTACATGTCCTACTTCCCAAAGTAAGACCGGCCCACTTCGCGGTCATCTGGACGGGTAGTTATCACTGATATATTACCGTAGGTTTAGGCTCCAAATACCGCGGGCCTTTCACCAAAAAAAAAACAAAAAAAACAAACGAGGGTCTGACCAGAGCTAATGCGTTAAGAGTTGCAAACAACATCACCTTTTCGCAGTTTGGAGCTATGTATGACCGTACCATTGCAGAAAAATCGTACGATCAAACACCAAATTTACCAAAAAAATGTGACGTAATTGACGCATACGTGTCACGCCGTGATACTGCATGATGCAGCCATAGCGGTCTTTTAAAATTCGAGTGGCTGCGAATCGATTTGTGAATACTCTAAAAAAACCGGCCGACCCAAAATGATTTAAATCAACAAGTATTAAAAAAATGTTCGGTCGCCCGGCATAATTTTAAAAGACTAAGAAACAACTGTTAAAAGGATTTAAGAGTAGTAGATGGTTTTCTAGTGTGTAGTTGCACTTTAATTACAGAAACGTATAAAAAGAAATATAATGATTTCACGCACAAAACGTCAGATATTAATTCTTCAGAATTAGATAAAAGTGCGTAATGGCAAATGAATGTTAATATCAAATGTCTCTATAGATGTAATTAGAACGGTGCAGTAAACGAAATAATGAGGCAGGTCTACATGTAATTTCCGTATAAGTGAGCTCATCATAACAGTCGGGTATCATTAATTTTAAAACGTTTAAAATAATTAACTAACGCGACAAAAGTACACAATTTGCTAAAAAGTGGCAATAATAGAGATCAAATCTGAGGACTCGCACATATTTAGACTTTTACCAGTAATCTAAGAAAAGATCCAAATATAAATTAAATGAGATAACTTCGGAAACTAAAAGGTTGAAAGAGAATTATAAGGGTTCGCAATCACATTAGTCATAATTCGTCATTTGCATAGTTTAAAATTCGTCGTCATTAATTGGTGGTTACAAAATTGAAGGTTTTATGTCGGCCTTTACGGATTTCAATACTGCTGATTGATCAAAAGAAAACTTCGACCTAAAACATTAAAATGTCGTTGTTTTAGTTGATAAAGAGTTTGAATTGAATTTACGCACAAAGATACAAAAATTGCATAAACGTGCGAAATAGCAAGTTCACACTTTGATATCCAACCTGTGATTGATGTCGGGATGGAAAAAATATTACTGGGGAGAAATACCGACGGGGTAGAAGTAACCATTGTCCGGAGTACTCAGTAGTCCGGGAACAATGGGGAACACTAGGGCAATCGACTCAGTTAACTCTTTACGCAGCATTAGCTTCACGCTTTATCCGTTATCGTCTATGGCTCCCCGGACTATGGCTCCCTACCGCGACTATATCTGCTTTCACACGGCAATAAAAATATCCGGGCCGGCCAGCGATTCTGAGAGAGATGCCCTAACGACCAAAAATTTCATTTTCTAATGTCTATTTTAGGTCGGCATTGATGCATGTCCATACTAAATCACAATTGCCCCCAAGTCAGACCTAATTAAAGGACATATTTAGTTCATAAGGGTTTGGTGTCATGAATTCTATTTATACGCACAAATCTACAAAATTGCATAAACGTGCGAAATAGCAATGGTATGCTTTGCATATTATATCAACCTGCTGATTTGTCGAGATTGGAAAAAGAATATAAAAAAATGCGGGGCGGTAAAAAAATTGGGGCGGTATGCAGAGATTGTGAGGGAAGATGCCCATATATACACACGACCAAACATTTCATTTTCTAATGGTATTTAGGTCGTCATTGAGCAGTGTCCATACTAAATTACAATTTGCCCCAAAGTCAGACCTAAAAAGGACATATTTTAGTCATAAGAGTTTGGTGATAATGAATTCAATTTATACGCACAAATAACAAAATTGCATAAAAACGTGCGTAATAGCAATGTTCACACTTTGCATATACACTCTAAGAAAATATATGGCTTAGATCCTGTTTTGTCTTCTATATGCGAAATCCTCAAGAATGTAACCTCAAATGGTTCTTAAAAATCTGAGAAACCAAAAAGGTTCCTTACAAAACCATAAAAAGTGCTATAAAGGAGTTAAAGAAATGTTTTGGTTCGCTGAAAACCTTTTCCCATATAGAGGAACAGATTAGAACCTCTTTCGCACTTTTTTTTCTTAGAGGTATCAATTCGCTGATTTTGTCGACTTGGAAAAATACCATGCAGGGGCGACAGAGATTCTATCTACTGAGAGAAGATGCCCATATATACACACCTACCATACATTTCATTTTCTATCAGTGTCTATTTTCGGTCGGCATTGAGTGCCATTTTCCATACTATATCACAAGTGCCTAAAGTCAGACCTAAAAATAATTATTTTAGTTCATAAGAGTCATGATCATATGATCTAATTTACGCACAATATACAAAATTGCATAAAACGTGCGTAACAGCTATGTTAACACTTTGCTATATATTACGTGAGTATTAAAGGTTAACGACAACTCAACACAATTGTGTTATAATCGTGTCATTACGTTTATCTAAAAAAAAAATAAACCAATTAAAAAACAAAAAAACACGCGTTTTTTTTTAATTTAAAAAAGTAAACTATTTGAACTGGTTTTGTCGACATTGAAAAAAATATTGGGTGCGGCAGAGATTTCTAATGAGAGAAGATGCCCATACACACACACGCATACCATTTAACCCCCCAAAATTCATTTCGAATGTATATTTTAGGTCGGCATTGATGCATTTTCCATTTTCCAAATACTAAGTTACAATTTGCCCCAAAGTCAGTCATAAAAAGGACATTATTTTAGTTCATAGCGTTTGGTGATCATGGAATGCAATTTTATTACGACAAAAACAAAATTCTAAAAGTGCCTAAATAGTTTCGCAATATCACACAATCTTTCTTTGCAGTGGTAATAATATTAATATCATCTGTTTACTCTGTCTCCCACCAAGCTAATCTCAGTATTCCAGGCACTGCTGCATCTTATATGAAAATCTGATCCTATATAAAAGGTTCCTATATTCACTTTGAAGAGGCACTTTTAGACTGTCTTCGCGTTATAATCTAATTGTTTTTATATTGTAAGTTTCGTTTTTTCTCTCGCAGACCTTTGCACTTTCGATTAGCTACACATACATTACATATAGGCCGACAGTCCAGATGAGAGGGACATCACTTTTTTTTAATTCAAGATTAGACAGATCGCCAGTTGGTAGTGTCATTTCTGCCAATTCATGCAAGGGGTTTGTTATAGCCTACCGTATACCTTGCCCTGCGAGGCATGACCCACTCAACAAACTCAGTCTATATTCCCTTCGACGCAAACCGAATATTTGGTTTTACAATTAGTTGATGGATAATCATAATTTGGTAATGATAATTTCTTTTTTCATTAAATTGGTCTGGAGGCATTCATATAAGCCACGGAACTTAATAACGCCCCACCGACCGGAAGTCGAATCGGTTCGACGGGACATTTCGGGTTTAGGGGCGTCCGTAGAGGCTAGGGTTCATTCTGTATAAACGAGGCTTGATGTTAAGCGTATAAATTTACATATTGAATGGAATTGGATGGTGAAGACTTGGAGCATAAGGGCCGTGTGAAATGTGCTAGAGTAGGGCTACAAGTATGTAACATGTGGACATATGGATTGGAATATTTGTCACATATTATGGACCAGTGCCAATTAAAATATCATAGCATTATAAAACCATATCTGTTTTTCCTTGATATAGTGTCTCTATATTACGTGTAGAATGGCTGGATGTGATCGGGAGTAAGGCAATCAAATTAACGTTAATGGGAATGGATGCCTGAGTCAACAAAGGATACGAAGGAGAGAAAGAGGCATTTGCTGTACATGAGGGAAATAATTAGAATTAGACAACAAGTAAATATTGGGTGAAAAATAAAAGATTCAAGACTTTGAGATATAGGCCTAAACGAAAATGGTTAGGGAAAGGAAGAGTTAAACGAAGACAACACGAAGAGAGATTTTCACTATTTGGAGTGGGAATTTGCTTTTTGAAAGTACAAAACCACTCTTGTTACTCGTTTGAGGAGTGACATTTTCATTCGCTTTCATTTAGAGAGGATGTTTTAATATACAAATAAAAAACACAAAAACACAAATTAAACAACTTGTTTAAAAATATAGATTGCGCGGTGAATAAGGACGATTAGGGAAACGGAAACTCAGTTGAAGAGATTCACATTATGTTGGAAAGTGAAGCGACAGGCGATAGAACCGGAGGGATTGTTCCCCCCCCCCCCCCCCCCCCCCCCCCCCCTGCACAGAGACTAAACGAGAAAACTCGAAGTGAATTGAAGTTTTTTTAACAGTGTATATACTGTACCTACAAAAAAAGTAAGTACCCATATAGTGGGGCAGTGTATCTGCGCTTTCAAACGTGGGTCCGTAATGCCCAGTATGGATGATTGTGTTGGTTAATGCGTGTCGCGTTTCGCTGGAGCAGCCTGGAGTGATATGAGTGCATGGAATCACATCTTTAGTCCCTATATACACGAATAGCTTAAAGTCCCAATGCATTATTACATCTGAGATCTTGTCCGTTGAAGGGGAAGTAACCCCACCCAGCTCTGACCATCTGCCTGCACATCGGGGTAAGTGGTATGCAAGAAGATGATAAAAAAACGATATTGTCGATGCAGTGGAGTAATAGACGGAATCTCTCTCCCAAAAAAGCGTATATCAATATGGACACGTAAAGCTAGGTGACCGATCAAGCCGATAGTTATTTATTTTTTTGATCCCTCAAATGGAAGGTACATATCCACCACCAAAATCTTGACTTATACAGTATAGACCTGATGGATAGAACACAAAGCATCCCCTACTGCACGCCCTTGTCGATGTACAGCAAGTTTCCGAGATTTCCGATATATCTTTGACAACCTTTATATATGGCCAACTAGGAAGTTTTCCCCCCCCGGACTGTTCTTAGTACATATCAATTAGCACTAAGTATCGGGGAAGTAGCGTTGTCGACGGGTCACCCAACTTAAGGAAAATCTAGTATTACGAAAAGTCTTATCTTTTGTATTGTATCTAACATGATAATGTATCAACTAATGATCCTGATATTTTATTTCTGATTTGTCTAAAATATTTGGGTATTGATGATTATTGTTATTATTTGTTACAATACTTGCTGTAGCACAATATGAGATGTGTTTAATTAACGAAATAAAGTAAAATCTAATTCTGAAAAAAAAAAAGTTACACCATCCATGCTGAGAGTTTTTGTTGTGCTCACTCTAAAGCACACACGGACGCGCGACAGTAGTGAAAAGGGTACCCCCTAAAAAATACCCGAAAAATACAGTGTACAGTGCGATTTCGGGATGCCCATTTATTTTTGTAAACGACTGGTAAAAAAACATACACGTACAATAATAAAACGAACGCGATTCCTTCATACGTTCGTTCGTTCCCTTTGAACGTGATCTGAATGAGTGGTTGCAGAGAAAACAATCAAGGGGGGGGAATTGACTGTTGACTGAATGCCGATTTCCCGTAATGAGATTTTCAGTTCATTCATCACACTCCGTTTGGCGCTTCCGCGGTTAGGAATGTAGCATGCTTCGACCAGCTTATTATGGGGAATAACAACGGCCACATAATGCAATGGCATACAGCAACTGAGTTCGGGAACGGACCCTGGCGCGGGACCCTGACCCCTAACACATGCACACGGATAGAGGGCTCGCACGTGATTGAATAGTCGGCGATTGATACAACCGGAACTCCACAGCGGCCCTTAAAAAGTGCAAAAAGCAGTTTCACAGATGTCATCTTGGTGTTTTGGGGTGTTTGGGAATTCCATACTTTAAATGGCACTTGGTACGTTAAATTTGCTCATATTTACTCAAAATAAGGGAAATTCCCTCAACTCCCCATCCCGTACCCTCCCTCCCTCCCGCTCTCCTTTTTATTTTATGTCATAAAAATAAATAAAGGTAAGTTGGGATTTATTCGTTCATCCATTCAATTTCTTTCCTTTCAGGCATCATTATTATATATTGATGACCAAATACCACAGTTATCTTATGTAGAACATGCTGCTTGCCTGTGCATGTATTTATATATTCACCAGTTCCGCGTTTCTTGATTTTGTCGGAAATGTTTCTTTATTTGTTCATAAATGGTCTGTTTTGAACATAACAAAATTCAATGTTGGTGTAAAAAAAAACCTTCTTTTCACTTATGTTGAAGTCAATTTTTAAAATTTGACGTAACAAATGCCATTGAAAGGAATGCAGCGACGACGGCTTTTGTGCCCTTTTCAAATGGAGACAAATGGTTTGGTTGAACTTTTTCATAGCGAAGTCCCATAGCCTTGATGCAATGGAGGGTATTGCTATTCTTCCGTCAAGCGCCTACTGCACAACATCATACAGCGCATGACGAATCAATTGTAATACCTCATTTGCATCCATGGGACATCTATATGAAACTTCTACCTTCAGAGGATGATGACGGAACCGCATCACGTGGGGACTTAGTACATTATATCATGCGGTGGCCAGGCGCTGTATACTTCGTCCGTTCGATTCTTTCATTCCAATGATGACTTATTTTGCCTCTTTGCCAAAACGCTTGTGCCAATTTAGTCCAATTTGCTCCAACGAACGGCGGCCTAAGGCTAAGCTCTATTGAGGGTGCGCAGATTGGCCTAAGTGTCACCTATTGTTCAGTATTGGTCTTTTGGCTAAAATCTATAAAAGCCGCCTCTATAACAAATAGTGCATGCTGATCCTGCCCTTCATGCAAAGATATCGCCTACCAAGCAGTTGCATATGGGAATTTACACAGATAGCATCAGTGGTCACAGTTGGTCTTTCGGCCATTTTTGTGAGTGTGAGGGGGAACATTAAATTGGGGAAATTAATCGGAGGATCCTATTTAATTTCATAGGTTTCCTTTAGCTTAAAACGCGCTGACCTGGTATTCCATCTGCAAAGTTCCACGCCAATAGTTCAGTCCCTTTTGATATGAGCCCATTCTCCCCTCGGGCATCACATAAGACCAATCCTTGATTTGGATACAAATAGCAGTGATTGCCAAAAAGAAGCCTTTTGCAAACAAAGTCATTTTTTGTCTCAAATATTGGTGTTTTTTATGACCAGTCATTATCCCACGGAGACCCATCCATAGGCCTAGTATAGAAAAAATATAAGCACTTTCATCATGCATTTACAACATATTACAATTTTACACTCATACATGAATATGCAAAACGGTGGAAGATATAAATTCCAACTTCCCAAAATTTTCACCTCACTCTTATAGTTTTTTTGTAAAAATGTCCCTAGGCCTTTGAAATCGTCCCATTGACAACAAAATGATGGATTTTATCATATTTTGTTGAAATGAGTCTCTCTCTCTCTCCTCTCTCGTAAAGAGATACAAAATCAAACTAAACATGCTGTTTTCAACCAAAATTGATATTACCACTAACTTTCAATAGCATAACAAAATGTTTGACCTTATCCCAAAAAGTGAAAAGGGAGGGCTAATGTATTGTTTGATTTTGAGATCCCGGTCGCGTCCGTTCGGACCGCCCACCCGCGTGACTAAAATATTATTTTCACAAGTTTCATTATCAGCAATTTTTCCATAAAATTGATATCATTTCCATGATTGCATACGGCGGCCGGTAAGTGGCGCATATCGTTTTTCTAAAATTGAAAAAAAAAAAGTTGCGCAGCTTTGAAAATTCCAGACTGGATAATACCGAAATGCATGTGGGAAAAAGAGATGCGGATGGGCCCTTAGCGATTGCGTGTTAATTTTTCCGTGTTTTTGCGAGCACCTAAGTACCCGACAAAAACGTTCAATTTTCTCGATAGGTTTCTATAGGTTTTCAGACCCAATTACGAATTTACGATACATATCCCCAACACAACATGCTAGGGGGGCCCTAGTACGGACCCTCGATGCAAAATCTCCTGAACCCCTCGTTTTCCCGGATATATGTGAGATTAGTTTCATTTGCATGCATACGCTATGAGGAACTGATAACGTTAATCTCCTTCGCGCAGTAATAAGTTGATAATATCTTTTCGAAGTCTTTACCAGCTAGAACACTTCCGGACCGCCGTAATGATTGCACGAGTAAAAGGCTTGAATAGCCTAAGTTAGAACACCTCTTTGATCATAATACAGTCCATTCTACAACAACACCGTACGGGCGTGTATGCAACCTCAGTAGAGGAACTTACTCTTGTGCAAAAACAAGTCAACACTGACAGAATACATAAACCTTCACAGTTTAACCAGGGATATGGCGTTACTTTTGTCCATGCTTTTGTCAAGCCCAGATGAGTGAACACCAGTACCACAGTACATATTAAACTCTTGTATCACGTGTGAACAAAAACAGATCTAGTATCATCGATCGATCGAGTAAGAATATTCCCGAAAGGTTTCCGAATTCTGCACGGATTGCAAAAATAACATAGGTGAATGCGGGGGTGAATGATACATTATTTTGTCCTTGTATTTTGTATTTCTACATAACGGAATTTGTGAATTACCTTTTTCCGCCTGGAGACAAGGTCTACTCTATACATAAAGTTCTAAATGTCGCATCTTAAATCTTATCCTACTTTTGTCCATTCCAAATATCAAATTAGCAGGATAGGGCTGGACAGCACAATTTATCTTGCTTCTTCACAGTGGTGGCGACTTTTGTTTGGTCCTTTATAATTTTTCACTTAGATTTTATCACTTTCATTTTTTTACTCTAGGCCGCCCTGTTCGAAGCAAGTGGCCTATGTAAACGACACAATGATAAAATAGCTTTGGCCAGATGCATTATAATGCATGACGAATCGTGCCAAGGGCTGGACTGCAGTTTGGATCACAAAATGCCCCTTTAAGATTATGTAATATTACGTCATTGCATCGCGTCTTTGATTGATCAATATCGGCTTGAATGATTCATCATCGCCAGTATATGGAAAAACAACCCCGGGAAGAATTTGGCAATCACAGAAAAATTTACAAACTAGCCAAGATGATTCGCTAAACATGTGTAGCGTCGCTCGTCTTTTCAATTGCGTTACCAAATAACACTGAAGACCACAACAGCATGCACTGGTACCTTTGGTTGTGGGATTTTCAGCCGAGTTTGGATTACGATAAAATAGCAGTCATGGATATATGCTATTATTTCAACAGTTCGCTGGTGAAAAAATTCAAGCGAATCGCTTGACCAATATCAGTAGTATTAGAGGTCAAATATGGTTGGTTGCTCCCATCAGCTAATTGGAAGATCTTAATATTGTCAATGTTGGGATGTGGCATTTTGGAATCGAAGGTCAAACCCACTACAAATGGTTGTCTGTTTATGAAACTTGTGTAGACAACTTGTGATACCAATTTTTGTAAAGATCTTTCAGGTCATTCTGGGTCATCCAAGGTCAAATCACTACAATAGACCATTTGCACTATACCCCAAATGCATCTCATTTTGGTGCCCATTTCCATCCGGGGAACTTGTACCAGATTCCCATGTTTTACAAAAAAATTTGTTGTTTCGTTGTGTCGCGTCGCCGACCCGTGCCTAAAATTAAATACCAAGTACCTTTTCACGTGAAGTTAATCTTCCAAAAATGTAAGAAGAATATCTAAGGAACAAAAAACAATCGCTGCACTGTGTTAATTCTTGACAAAACGTTTATATTTTCGATTCGTAACTGTGGCCCTACTTTTGTCACCTGCCAGATGATTTACAAACTATTGTGCAACGGCACAGATAGGTGAAGTTTTAAAATGGTATTATTCTCATTATGCTCTTAACCGTATGTGTTTAGCCGACTTGAGCTGGTACAAGCTCCCGGATGGAATGGGCACAATACGAGATAGCATTTCGGGATATGCAAATGGTCTATTGGGGTGAATGTCATGAAACCTGGGTGTAGTCAGTGCAAGTCACCTCGAGTTTTTCAGGTCCCTGGGGTCCCCCCCCCCCGTCATCCAAGGTCAATCACTACAAATGGTCATATGTCATGATCCTACTCCCTGTGATCTTAAGTTGTACCTCCTTTAAAACTAACACTAGTTCTTCTAATCCTCTGAGTACCAACTTGCCATAGTTTAACCCTTGAAATCCATTACCGCAAATCACTACAACATGTTACATAACATCATTTGCTGCCCAATGCAATTCTTCAAATGCATTGCTTTTTTGGAAGTACATCTGCCGCCCATCTCGCCACAACTCTCCAAAAGACCTCCCTCTTAAAGTACGAACATTCACAACATGACTTCCCGTCGATTAATTTTCTTTTTCCCATCGGTTAATATTTCCTTAATTATGTATATTCAGAATCCTACACTCTGCAAATAAATTTGATAGATACCAGTCATATACTTCTATGATCGGTAAAAAGATGTCATGTTCATTTGTATGTTTGGTCTGTTAGCGAGTTGTAGTTGTCTAATGGCAGCGTCCATGGGCCAAGGCTACATTTGTTAATTCAAATAATCATTCAATACAGGTATCAAAGTAGTAATGGCAATTGGCAATACAGACATAAGAAAGGGTTCAGGAGAAGAACCAGTGGATGGATGCAATCAAAGCAGGCAGAGCACGATCAACGCCTTGTTCCACACCAGCATTCACTCATGAATAGCCTACACTATTTCTGTCAATCAGTGCATCTAACGTTTTTCCACACCATGCTCTTAAAGGGGGCAGGACATGTTTTGTACAATTTCACAAATTTGGTCAACTCAAACTAAAATGTAACTGCGTTATTGTCTCGCCTGACTTTGTTCGGCAGGACTTATAATCACTTTTCTGTCTGTCTGTCCGTCCGTCATGTCTGTCCGCGTCTGTCTGTCATGCGGTCTGTCTGCCGACGTCCGTGTTCACGGGCTATGTGTACGATTTAATCTGGAGTTTTCCGTAGGGACTATGATGATGTAACCTTGTGGAGAGAAGCGGGTCCCCACGAGTTCTCTTGACCGTTTTAGATTTGGGCGTAAATATGCTATTAAGTATCAATTTGCATAATTAACGAAAATTTTCCCGCAAGGATTGTGTACAAGTTTTAAGAAGTTCCGTAAGGCGTATACGACAGTAACTTGGTGGAAGGGAGCGGGCTGGAGAGTCTCGAACTGATTAGATTTCGGGAGATTTCGGGCGCAAATTAAGTATGCAAGGGAGCTAATTAATATGCAAAAACAAGCATAATTGCTTTAATTTTAAACGGTACATTGGATACGGAAAATTCCTTCACTGCATGAAACCTATCATGGTGCGCATCCTTTTTCCAATTTGAGCCTTGTGTGATTTTTTTACCAGCGCTTAGGTTGCAAAGGAGCTAATTAAATAGCGTAACTCACTGTAATTCTCTGAAACCGTACATTGGATAGGCAAAATTCCTTTCGCTGACATGAAAGAATAACTATGCCATGCCTCTTTTGGGTGATATCATACTTGGGTCAAAGTGCATGTGGGCCGATTAGGGGCATTTTTTGATACATTGAATCTAATTAAAAGGCAATGCTGTTAACACTGAAAATGGTACATTGGATATGCAAAATTCCTTCCTACATGAGACTTCTAATGCCGTCCAACCATCTTCTTTGTATTATCACAATTGCCGGCAAGTGCAAGTGGATCAATTAAAGGGGCAGTGTTTGATGCAATGATCTAATTAAATACGTATTGCGGTATCGCATAAATGGTACTTTGGATATGCAAAATTCCTTCGCTACAATGAGACCACTAAGGTAACCTCTTTTGTGTGAATATAATTGTGGTCAAATCGCATGTGGGCCACTTAAGGTGCATTCTTTGATTATTTTTAAAATTGCAACTAATGCTAAATGCTTGGTCATTTCAACCAAATTTCTCATGTTGTCAATGGCAGTGTGAAATACTACACCTTCTAAAAGATTTGATTCAGGAGTTTGTTTACCTTACAATCTTAGGTCAGCATAGTGTTTTCTTTGGCAGTATAAACTGGCTGTGTGTTGGATTTTTGGTGTACAAAACAGGTGTACAAAACAGAAGACTTATCAAAAGGGGTTGGGGGTAGTGACAAAACCCCAACAAAGGTATTAACATCATATATATAGCTCGGATCAGTGCCCGTGTTTTCATTGAAAGGTTTTTTTACTTCTGGTCATTCTTTTGGTTGCCACCTGTTTACAAATTTCTGGAAAATGTGAAAATACAGCAACATTGTGCATTTTACTGCTTTCTGGACCCCGTAGGCGACTCATATTTAAAAAATGTGGTCCTTATTTTTGCAAAAATAGTGTTGCCAATTGATAAATTTTCATCTTTTAATAAATTTAGTGAATTTTAAGGGATTTTTGCCACCTGACTTTTCATGATTAATATATCTACATGGAAAATGTTGTGGCCCTGGGGGTGGGGTCAAATAAAGCGCAGGAAATAAAGAATACTATAAATGCAAACCCGGGGTGCTACTCCCAACCATCTCTTGGTTATGATTAGTGGGGACATTTCAAAAGATTAATATCCCTCCCAAACGGAAGATGTTGTGACCTCTCATGGTGGTATCAATGAAAGAGTGAGAAGTATATACTACTATCAAAATGCAAACCCGGGGTGCTACTCCTAACATCTTAGTTCTGCCCTTGTTGAGGACTTCTCACATGATTATTATCTCCACAATGGCAAATGTTTTTGACCCTGGGTGTTGTCAATGAAAGAGCAGGAAGTAAAAGATACTATAATGCAAAACCAGGGGTGCTACTCCTAAACATCTCTGACTTATGCCGTGTGGGTGGGGGGGGTTTCAACTTGCAAGATGAATTCTCCACAAGGGAAAATGTTGTTGACCCCTAGGGTGGTGTCAAATGAAATAGTGGGAATTAAACCAAACTAGTTAAGAAATGGGAGTTTATCTTGTTGCACAACTTTTTGGTGACACCTGGACTCGCCCAGTTGCCTCTGGTGTGCTGCTTTTTTGTCTTACAATTAAGCGCGAACGCAGGCGAGCTTGTGTTCGAGAACCGCCTTGGTTAATAACATTGCAATGATCTCCGCATCACTTTATTACTTAGCAATAATCACCCCCCAACCTCATGCGAACAATCGGCAACATCTCGCGTAACGAAAACCTGTTTAGTCAGTGTTGCCACTTGCACCAAGAAGGCGTCAGAGATTTTGAACTCGAATTATGCTCCAGGAGCATATGGTCCAGTTGCATATGATCCGCATATCGTCCGGGATAAAAAAAGAATAATTTCGGGCCAAAATTTCATAGAAGCTTTTTCACTGTGCCCTTGAGTAAACAGGATGACATCACGCATAATGCCTCCCAATGGTATGAAGCTCTCCGCCCGTTTTGAAGTTCTGTTTATTTTTTGTTTGTTCAATTTTTGCTTCTATATAAAAATAATACCTGTTCCTAAAACATGTCCTGCTCCCTTTAAAGTTTAAATGACTTGCTAGATGACCTCTGACGAAAACTCAAGAACACTCCATGTGTCCCTCGCTACTGTTCCTGTGGTAATTTTGTAAGGGTGTTATTTTTACTGTAGATAAGGAAACACTATCCCAACACCCATCTTGCACAGGGAACCCCAAAAAACTTAGGTTTAGTGGAAGATAAGGGGCTGGTAGCGTATCACAAACCCGGTAGAGAGTTGTTGTCGCATTAGGAATATACAACAGTTTTTTTTCACCAAATGACTGAGTGGCACACCATGAATGCTATCACTGTAAAGAAGAGAATAGAAAGATAAGGATGAGTAAGCATCAGAACAGATATGGAACAACCTATCATAACACTTCCATACTCTACAGCCTATGTGTAACTAAAAAGGGTGGTCAATGTAATGTTTTCCTAGGGTAAAATTATATGTTAGTTTGGAACTGGCCTTTAAAATGGTGAAAATTAACACTTTTTAGATATAATCATTTTTTTTAAGCCATTTGCCAAAAATCAGCCTTTTTTATTGACAAAAAATTTAACATATCTATCTGGAAATGAACCATATCTATCAAACAAAAACCCATTTGTTTATCTATATTTTTTAAAGTATGCGAAGATATTCACATATTCTTTACAAAAATAGTTTGCCTTGTTCAAACTACCATCCTTTTTTTTTAGGATACTTGAAATTATCATCAGAGTGACCAAAATTGTAATGCAAAATTTAAAGTGCTGTCCAATTTCGGACTTTTTCAAATGCCATAATTTCACAGAGGTACATCCCGGAGAGAGAGCATGGTTGAGGTGAGTCATTTTGGCTCAGAATGCAATCGCAAAACGATGGGTAAGTAAGTTTGAATAAAATTGTGCTCTGTAGTTAGAAAAATATGCATAATGTTACCACTGACCCCCTTCATTTTTCTGGCATGCAAACCAAAATTACCAGTATTCAATTTGATACAAAAAATCAAACTCAACATGCCGGGGCTATGGGATTTAAAATATGAACTTGTTTATGTGCCCAATCTTCCCCTACAACACGTCATTTTTATTTAGACACAGGACTCCTCATTTTTGTTGTTCAATTGTTTTATCAATCACTTTCTTTCCTTCCTGCGATGGGCCTTTAAGAAAACCTGTATTGGGTGGATTTACAAGATACTGACTCTGCTTCATAAAATTCATACAGTTCTAAACATATCCCAATTAAGAATATCCTTATTGTGTTTACTTTGGTTACAGTTAACAGTTATACTTTCCGTAATATTATGTTATTCCTGGGTTAGATGTTTTCTCTCTTTCTATATTCGGAATCATGAAAGTGAGGCATTTAAGGGGGAGGTAATCTTAAACTTTTAATGCCAGATTCAGTTTCTATACTACCCAAAAAGTTCACCCTAGTTGTTTTCAATTAAAATTCTTGAACTTCAGTTTTTAACCTCGATTGTTTTTCCAATTATGCAGTCAGATTCTTGACACTGTTTTCATGCTAATGCCTGACTGCATCTCCATGCATCAAAGTTATAATTTTTGTTTCTAAACCCAACTATTAATAATGCAATTATGAAACATCAGATCATATCTTGCTATAGTTTGAGATATGAGATATGTTATATGTTATAGGTATAGCATTAAATGGTTTGGCAACTCAAACAGCAAGAAATAAGCCATATTTTTTTTACTAACCTTTGTGTTTTGACTGTTGATTGTGGGTACAATGTTCCAGTTCAACTGCTTCACACTCATCAAACTGCCATCTTTTCTCATTGCAAAGAAGTGGAGAAATTACAGCCAGGTGATGTTCTCCCCAGCAACATCTTCCACACTCAGAAATCCCTGATACCCCCTTACACAGTTGTCCCATCCAATTCATACTCCACAAACAGTCCGGTGACGGGTTCTTTTGGTAGCTATCCTGGTGAAGACTTCACCATCTCTTCACACGTGCAAAAGATGTGTCCTTGCCGGTTCCTTTGTGGTGTAGTTGACACACAGCCTCGGCCACATGGGTTGGCAAGTCTTGGATTTCATTTTGGAGCTGTTTTGAAGCCATGCATGAGTGGTTTCAGATTTCTTTCTGGATTTGGTGAAGAAGGTCAAATAAGTAAAAAAATACTAAAATGTTCAGGCCTAATACTATTGTAACCTTGGGTTTGTGTTTAAATAGAAAAGTATATATCACATTCACTTGGTGGCTTGATTTACGCATATTTGGAATGCTCTACCGTTAATTTTTGTATCATTCAATTGTGGTAACATATCTGGCTGCAATATTGATGACAGCTCTTTGAGAACTCTTATGAAACTTTAATTAATCCAATATTCTGTGTTTTGAACTTTAAATATTAGGGCATAATAGAGGCTGATAAAAATGTCATATTTTACAAAACAAGATTGGCATATCCAGGTAACAAGTAGGGAACAACTTTTAAAGATAATTTGGGGCTGGCGGCAATCAGTCCTTATTGCTTGACTACTTTTCTGCCCGGTTACAACTTCTGTTCAGATCATTTTGAAAGCTAACTCCTAACGTATAATTGATTAATAGTTAAATCTATACTAGAAGTTAAGGGGGGTGGGTATCCCGCTCTTAAGGGGAATTTTTTTTTCCACTGCAAAAGTAATAATATTTGTAACAGCCGCACGCGGTGAAGTCTTAGCTTTGAAATACTTTTTACTAAAATCCGCTCTTTGTTCCGAAGATACGAACTGATCAAGTATCGGAGGCGACAAACAAAACTTGGCAAAAGCATTTTGTCATATACTTTGTATGTAATTCTTAATTTCAACCAGGTGATAATTAACATATTTTTCAAAAAATAATTATAGGCTGTGGTTTGTTTCTTTTTAAAGTCTTGTATTGATTGTTAAATAAATGATAAAGATAATATACCTCACTTGTAACATACTGCACTACATTTCTTTTTAAAAATTAATAACAAAGGTAATTAATGCATCTTTTTCTCAACCAAACTTTGATTAAAAATGATGATAATTCACTACACTAACATGCCAATAATTAATAACTTGTCTAAATACACCTCAACGTTTGCACAAACTTTAAAGGCCGATATCTCAGTTCGTAAAAAAGCGCAAATAGCAATTTTCATTTTTCAACGTAAACTAGTAAAAGAAAAATGTATAGGAAATGAAATTTGGCACAGATGTTTAAGAAGACGAAGGCTGCTAGAAAACCATGTCTTCCGATGTTTGAATTTCCACTTCCGTTTTTAAGTTTTCAGTAAAAAGTGCTTTTGGGCTGGCCCCGGTTGCCGGGCACCAATTCACAAATCCGAGAACAGGGTTTTCCATCCCTCCCGAAGTCCCAGCGACCATTCTCCCCACACCCCCATTAATGACTCAACGGTATTTGAGTTACGTTTTTTGTTCAAAATTTTAGCCAATCACAAGGCCCTAGCTATGGTTACCATGGCAACAAAGGTGACAATTAATACCGATTTTGAAAGCATCAGGTCAATGCCTACATGATGGTATATGATATGGATAGTGACCTTTTGAGAAATATCTGAATCGCTCCTCGAAATTTCTTTTTTCTAGAAATAGCGGGATACCCTCCCCTTAAGCATTCATTCTTAACAAACAAAACAGGCTTTGACTGTGTATGACTGTGAGCGCACGAAACAATGGTTTTTGACACTATCGTAGAATGGTCAAATATACATCAGGATATGAAAAGAGTTAGCACAGATAAGTGGCAATTGCATTCGCATTAACTTGGACTGTCTCACAGCTATATACATCACATGCTAAATATTCGTGGTACATAGCAAAGGTACATCTTGTGTATTTTGGTTTATTATTTGCAAAGAGAAATACTTGAGAATAATTACTTTTAATATTGAAATTACCTTTTTAGATATACAGGAAATGCAATACACTTTTTAATTTTCTTTTAATTTTGGGAAGACACTCTGACTCATACAACTCGGCTTGCAAAGCCCTGGGCAAGATGTACCTTTGATATGACAAGTCCATCCCTTCGGTCCCTTCAACAGTTCTCTCACTTCTTCACTGAAATCATCATCTGTCTTTACTGCATTTCTAAATTCATGCAGTCTGTTGAGGACCCCAATAATCTAGGCAAAAGAAAGCCAATTCACATTAGTAAATTATAATCCTCTTACAGGATGGGCATCAGTAAATGATTTTTGGCTCATGTGACGGAGCGCGGGGTATTGATTGCCGCTATATCTACCCACCACTCCCAAAGTTTTTTTTCGCAGGTGTTTGATATTCACCATTATGGCATTGTTCTGGTAATTGACAATTATTAATTTTGTCTGCATTTGTTAAAGTAGCTTCCTTGTCATCATATGGCTATGTCACCCACTGTTTGTGTGTATGGGTGTGTGTGTAGTGTTGTGGATTAACTTGTAGTTACAAAAAATAAAGACAAAAAAATAACTTAGGGTCAGGATGGTACCATGGGCAATATCGATCTGCTGTGCCAACTGCTAAAATGCTTAATAATATATCAGAAACAGGGTTCAATTTTTAAAGCACACTGACCTTTTCAGCAAAATATGAAATTTCTTCTTCAATTTTGCTCTCAAATGAATGATACAGACCATTGGAAGACCAGAGAGCATTTTACACATAAATAAACATACTCAAAAACAGATTAGGGATTTATTATAGTTAAGACATCTAGGTAATTTGTAGCGAATAACTTTTTAGTTTTCAATACGTTTAATCAACAAATGTATATACATGTTTACATAAATATCATAAGACGAGTGCTCATTTATATTAAGAGCCCACAAGGTCACGGACCGTGTCCGAAACAGGTAACACTGCTTTGGGGGGGGGGGGGGGGACACAATGCATACTGCGTGATTTGCTTGTGTTCAATGCCAGTTCTGTCGGTCGTCGCTGAATGAATGTCGCCGGCGCATTATTATAAAATCGTTCTGTTTACCCATAAGCGTGTGTTTTGGTCTTAATTCATTTCAGTTGAGGGCTGATGCAATAAAAGCTTTACAACCATACAAAAATATCGATTTGAAATATCTTGATGGCGCACTCATTTTTCAAATGTGCCAGTTGTCTCTTCCAAATAACTATGTGGTAGTCCTTATCTTTCTATAAGTATAACCCACAGAACAGATTTTCATGCTGTTCAGTTTACATCTGGTTTCAAAAAGTTGAGCACTAGTACATGCTGAGAGTCAAGTTGTTGGACATCATTGCTCAGGCTAAAATAATATCTTATTTCTAAGTATGACCAAATAAAATCAGGATGTAGTTCTCTTTGAAATATAGAGTAAAATAATGAACATGGAAAAATGATTGGTATACCTGCTGAACAGGGTTTCGTGGTCCAGTGACCATGGCACCCAATTGTCCACACATATCTTCAAAATAGAAGCAACTGTGGCTGAACAACGGACCTGCAAGCTTCACACAGTCAACCATGTGGGTTCCTAGATTGTGCAGATTAATGGTGCACTCACCAATTCCTAAAGAGAGACAAACAAGAAGTAAACATGTTGTTGCTCAAAACATTTCCTATATTATCATTCCATATTAACATTTGATATTTTTCATTGACGCCAAAGAGCAAGCAATATCAAATGTATGCCCTTAAAGGTGCATTTCATGATTCCAGCACCTTCCAGTTTATAGTGACTAAATTATACAAATATATGACCCATTTATATAGTTAATCCAGAATTTCGCACCATTTTCATAGCATAGAGCGCCAGGCGCAATGTAGATCTATAAAAAATGACCGGTACAGGACGTCAGCGGCCGTATAGATCTAGCTTTGTGGGCGCCCTGAAAATTTGGCGCACCTCTATTGAGAAATCCTGGATCCGCCCCTGATAATCAGCTGTGTAGTCTACATTTTGAGTTGCCATCAATGAATGTCTATTTGAGAGGAATGGTATGACAAATTTCGCAAATACTTCATTCTTTTAGCTATTTGGTAATTTTTCCCAACATAGTTAAAGCAATAACAGCACATTTTTTGAAGAGTGCCCCAATTTTAACAATTTGATATATTTGCAGTTGTTGGTAAATATCAAGGAAACTATACCTGCGAATGAGAATGCTAAAAAATGCGTATTTATCATAAAATAAGCCATTATGTAATTAAAATTGGGATCCCAGATTGTACTTAACGGCAGAGCTGGAAATGCTAAGTTTATGTCCGATATTAATTATTCTAATTACAAAATTCCTTCGTTTGCCACACAGACATTTTAGAGCTTAACCAATCACAGGTATAGTTTACTATCCAGTTACCAATGCAACCGTGTAAAAATCTCAAAATTTTTGGAAAATTGGGGGCGCTCTTCAAAAAAATGTGCTATTAATGGAATTGTGCTGCACTTATGTTTGCATATACGCCTATAGTGATGGTGGCACACACCAAAAAGAAAAAATCAAGCATTAGGGTGTAATCACAACCCATTATTGTAGAATAATGGACAGTATAAACTAACCAAGCAAAAAGCACACTTTTGAATAATGAGGAAATAGAATTTTAGGAAGAACATCTCTACACCTACCATAGTGTTTACCCATATACTTGTAGAACAGGGTTAGTAATTTGCTGGCTTCCTTCAACTCACACGAGGAAATGTCATCCTGGCACAGTATGTACACTCCTCGAACCAGCATAGCCAGATGTACAAAATACTTTGCTGGCAGAATTCCTTTCACAACTGGCAAGATGTAAAATAGAAGGAGGTCACGATACTCGGATGCTGTTAAAAAAATAAAAAAGGGCAGACTAGATGAGGACCTTACATTACGATGTGATCATCCAATTTGCAATGTATTGATTATTTTGAATTACAGCAGTCAGAGCCTTATAACAGTTTGTAAATTTGTAAATATATGATGTAAGTTGATGTTAGTCCCCAAACACCCTCTTCACTTTTTTGTTGCGACTCCCAAAATTTCAGGTCAACCAGATTTTTTTTTTCGGTACATTACAACACATATCTCCAAAAGTCTGGCTACGCCACAGATTCAGGGGGAATTATTCTTGTGCACCCTCCTACAAAAAGATACTGGGCATTGATCATTAATACAATTTTGAAATGGTCTAGCATTAAATGACAGGGAACATTTTGTTTGTGGGGGAGGTTCTGTATTTTACAAAACAAGTCTCTAAGTTCTCCAGGCTACCCTAACCCAGAAAAAAATGATAGGTCCCTTATCCATACACCAGATCCACACCAATTTCTTTAGGGTTCAAATTGTATTTCTACTTAAATGATTGATATGCATCTTAAAAGAAGTCTGTAAAGAATATGTACCTTTATAGTTCAGCTTAAAGTGGGTGAAAGCCTTTGGGTACCGTCTCATGGCTGTTGGTGGAGAAATCCTCAAGAGCTTTTCATTCAAAATCTTGATGTGGTTTCCCAGATAAAAGCCCTTCTTCTTGTTAGAAGCCCCAAACCAACTTTCAAGCAGTCTTTTCATAATGCCCAGGCAAGTGCCATGCATATAGTCCACAAGGAAGTGGACAGATAGGTCCACTTCCTTCAGCATTGACACCACAGTTTGTCCCTTCACTCCTTTTACCTGCAAAGGAATTGTAAAGAAACTTCACATTAGTAGTGTGTTATTTATGGATGTCAGGTGGCATACTCAAGCGTTATCTTCGGGGCTGGAGCACCACTTCTTCATTTTATGAAGGATGTTAAATCACATCTTTAAAATGCAAACAAAGCGGTTATCGAACCACAAGTCTCGCCTGCTTTTGCAGGCAAAGAGCCGCAGACCAGATTGCAATTGTATGAATACAGGGTGTTCCCAAAAAATTGCAAGCAGATACAGTGGAGGATTGCAGATATCCCCTCCCCAACACCCCTACCCCAACATCCCGCAACACCTAACCCCCTCCCCAACATCCCCAGCAGACAGCATGACAGACAGACAGACAGAAAAGTGATTACTAAGTCTGTCGAACAAAGTTCAGGCGAGACAAAAAGGGAACGAGAATGAGAAGTACATGTTCAACTTACAGGCTTCTTTTTTTGGCAAGCCATGACGGCTTGGAGTTGCAGGCTTTTTTTAGATCGTCTCTTGGCCATCTGTGCTTTATACGGGTATGTTTTCGCATATCCTCGTCCTCGTTGAGTTGAAATGCCTCTGTACTCGCAGATTCCACAACCATATTCCCCATTGAATTGTTGCACATTCTAGAATGGTATAGGACAAACACAGAGAGAGAGAGAGTGTGTGTGTTACTACCCCGGTTACTACACATCTCAAAGCAAAGATGTATCTTTCCTAGTGCACTGCTCATTTGAATTTCCATGTCAAGAGGTAAACCGCTGTATATTACAAAGATTAAAGGTGCAACAAGAGATTTCATATAACAGGTGTCCCGAAAAAATGGGAAAATTCTGATATTTGCACTGGTCTACAGCTTTCTATCAAAATATCCCCATCTAATAGGATCATTAAGCTGAGACTGTTGTGAAATTTCTGATTTCGTATATAGGAGCAACTACGAAATTCAGCCCGTTTTCTATTGAAATATAAGCATATACAAATCACCTTTTGTTTTCATTTTAAGTATTTCTGCAGTCAAATAAACAGGGAATCTATTAAGTGTCTTATTTATATGAAATCGCTAAATATCACAGAAAATATAGATGACTTGAAATCTCTCGTTGCACCTTTAACTTTAATCAGCTAAATCAATTACATTAATTGTATGATTTGAAACTGCTAACTCTGAGCCAGCATGATTTACAAGCATGTAAGTTAGCACTTTCTCGTTTCTTGTTTGTAATCCCATACGCACAATGGTCTACACCTAGAGTAAATGTGATATTACAGCAAAGATACCTTAAGATGATAACTTTACACATTTAATACATCCAGCAAGGCGAACTCATATTTACGCGATGCGTAAAATATGTCCCCGCCTAATATCGTGATCACTAAGTGATGACTAAAACTGCAACAGTAGCTCGCCAAAAAACGACTTGAAAAAAAAAACGGTTACCTTTTGGTAAAATGACTCAGAAAATCTTAAAATTTATGCAAAAATCCCTGAAAATTCACTAAATTTAGTAAAAATATGATAATTTATTCAATTTGGCAACACTATTTTTGAAAAAATTGTGATCACATTTTAAATTTGGGACCCATACGAGGTCTGGAAAGGGACGAAACACATTTTACGTATTTTCATTTTCCAAGAAATGTAAACAGGCTGGCAACCCAAAAGACTGACCCATGTGTGACCCACGTGTAACAACCAAAACTAAAAAAAAACTTTCAATGGAAACATGGGTACTACTTTGTTGTGGTATACTTTGCCCCCTACCTAACAATTACACTGATATTTGCATATTAATTAGCTCATTTGCATATTTAATTAGCCCAAAATCTAATCAGGTCAAGAATTCCTCAGTCTGCTTCCTTCCACCAAGTTACGTAATTATGTACGCCTTACGGAACTCCAGAAAACTTGTACACAAGCCTTGCGGGGAAAATTTCATAAATAATGCAAATTAGATACTTAATTAGCGTATTTTACACCCAAAATCCAATAAGGTCAAGGACTCATCAACCTGCTTCTTTCCACCAAGTTACATCATCATAGCCCTCACAGAACTCCAGATAAATCATACACATTTTGGCCACAATGTTGACATTTTCTGTGCAATATTGACCTTTTTCCCCTTGACCTTTTTCCCCTACCCCCTGACAGACCCAGGGGAGGAACCTGGGGGTATGAATTACATGGCCCATTACATGGTTAGTAGGGTGTTCCTTCCTACAATATACCCAATTTGGCTACTCTAGCTCATCCAGAAAAAAAGATATGCCCAGATGTTCCAGGGTTAACATTTTTATCACAGACATACATACATGTACATACATACAAACGGACGGAGCCCATTTTCGTTCGGTGTGGACAATAATTTAAAATAATGTTGGTAAGAAGAAAACAATAACATTTATTGATGTGCAGTGACATTTGCAGGCTCTGCTTAATGTGTAATTCATTAAAGGCACTGTCAGTGATTTGCCGAATAAGAAAATTGAAAAAATCATCAAAAATCAGATTTTTGCATGTCTGTAACCGGTATAGCTACCCTAACATACCCTGCAAGTGATAAGACTGAAAGCAACCTAATATAGACAAAATCGGATATTTTAGTAATTACTGTTCGTACGGACAATTACTACAGCTTGTAAATGAATGGAGATTCTTATCTTTGAACACTGCTGTTTTCCTTTTTTGTCATTTTTCATTTGGAAAGAAGTAACATACGCGAATTCTACGGACTTATTCTTCACTTTTAGACTAATCCTGCCAATTTAAAATACTTTTAAGTCTCTTGGATGAATCGCTGATAGTGCCTTTAATCTCCATTCTCCACATATGGTGATTTTAACATCTAAGCTAGATTCAGAACAGATAACATTACAACTCATTTTAAAGTATAATTCACAACATTAGCAGTTGTATAAGATAGTCAGTGTGTAGCCACCAGCGACATCCTTGACTCATCACCCCCACGGAACCGCCCAGCTGGCTACATGCCTGCAGAGAATTCTGGGTAGTAAAAATTTAAAGATCATGCCAATGTGAAAAAACACTCAAATAATGTAAAGCTAGACTAACCTTGACAGCTGACATGGCTGGCAAGTCCATTGTACATGCCAGGGTAAGCATGCGGCATGTCTCTGTTGTTTGACTGCCATACGGATGGACATCAAAGCCTGCAAGCAAAATCAACAGAAAATTTTTAGTGAATGCAAATTTTCTAAAACTTCATAATCATAAAACAAGCTGGTTCTCAAAATCAAGAGCCAAGTGTCCCAAGTCGCTTTCAGAAATCGGGGAACTTTAGCCAAATTGCAAAATGTTAACCCAAAATAATATACCTTGAACAAATTAGGTCGATGAGTGACCCCAAACCTCGAACATCTAAAGCGCACGCTTAAAACCTTGTCAACAAAGGCACTTGCTTTGGTGCCTCAGTGCATTTATTGTTTATCAAAACATAAAAAAATCACAAGACACCAATGGTTTTCAAAGTTTTATCAAGACTTGTTTTTATTTTGGTCTGTGATTACCTTATTAATAATTGCGTTGTTTCTAAAATTATCCCAGGTATTCAGTCGGATCATTCCATTGTGTATTTCAGTGGCAGCGGGACAACTTGGCACTTTATCTGAGCAATTTGCAATACTTTACTTTCTCATGCAGCTATAATAAGCCCAATGTGTATCATCAATTAATTTTGTAAAGTGGGGGCCAGACCCCTCCTGACTCCACTAAAATTATTAAAAGGTGCTTGGTCCGATTTATGTCTATTATGATCTCTACTTGACATGAGAGCCTGGCACTTGCACATACGACCCATCAAGCTTGCGGTTATCATGGTAGAAGCAAAAAATGCGTATTGCAAAGCCCTATTCAACACTCTGCTATTTTACTGATGGTTAACCATTAAAACAGCATTTTCTGGTAATATCTTGGGAATGAAAGGGACTTGAGGGCTAAAATTTCAGGACAACAGTGAGAACAATACGGCTTTTTTATCTGATATCAAAATCGATACTACTTCCGGGTAAATCAGTGGGGTCCCAAAGACGATCGGAACATGCACCTTTAATTTGATTACAACTAAAATCCTGGAGTTCATAGATGTTCATCAAGTGCACACTTCCATCCCAACCATTGATCACTTTACCAAGTTTGGTTTGAACTGAAGTGATATGGGAACCTTTCAACCAAAGTCTAAAGACAAATTTATCCAAATTACATGCATATGAACATTCAGCAATAGCGATGTCTTAGTCCTGTTTTGAGCAAGTTCAGGTCTAAGCAAGGGCAAAATGGCACTTAATTAAAGGGGCATTTCGTGATCCACAGCATCGTCTCCCCGACTTACCTAAAAAAAAATTGAGATTTTCATATCATCTGAGCCATTCACATTAGTCATCCATGTGTGCCAAATCTTACGTGCAAATTCAATCGTGTGTGTAAGAAATTCGCAATTTTGTATTTTCTGTCTGTAAACAGACAGAAATTATAGCACAGTGGCCTATGGGACCGTGGGAAATTAGCATTTGCTCATAACACAAAACCGCAAAGTCGGGATCAGCTAAAAAGTTGTGAATAAGCTTTTCTAGTGAAAAATGAATAAAGCAGAGGTGCTGGAATCACGAAATGCACCTTTAAGATAATCAAATAATATAAAGAAGTTTCAGCTTTTATCCAAAACAAAACCTTACCAACTGAGTACATCCTATTAAGACTTAGAACGATTGGTGTTAGGAAGGTGTTCATGTCTGGTTTTCCTGGACCATAATATAACCCAAGCAACAGCATATGCCTCTTGGAAAACCTATAATA
Organism: Ophioderma brevispina; assembly: GCA_023653785.1. Lineage (NCBI taxonomy): Eukaryota > Metazoa > Echinodermata > Ophiuroidea > Amphilepidida > Ophiodermatidae > Ophioderma > Ophioderma brevispina. Next base: position 90,896 of record JAMKCH010021154.1, read on the forward strand.
ACAAAGTCATCAATAAACAAGGCATTGAGTTGTGTCATTTGAGTAATAATAGAGACCCGAGCATATTTCCAGGAAAGTTCCTTTTTTTTTTAAAACTGCACACTTATAATGTCACCAATGTATGTTTTGCCACTCAATTTAACAGTGGCCCACCAAATTAATTTTCAGCCATTCACTATCACATAAAATTGTACATAATGCTCAAGTGTGTTTTAAAATAAAAGATCACAATTATATTTTCAAAATCATTTAAGCAATTGATGTAATGACATTCAAACACCTAAAAGGGTAATTCAATCATTTAATTAAAGGTTTAATTAATTTCTCAACAATGGTAAGGATTAAGCGATGAATTCAAATACAAGCACGAAAAATCTGGTGACTGCTTCTGAAATCAAATTCATTTGAATTCACTCAAATATATGTAACATTTGCCACTCTTTTAAAACACCATTCTTTTGTAATGTCAAATAAGAAGTACAATAGATAGCAACATTAACTGTTAATCTTGGACTATTTGCAAGTTGTAAGCTATTAGTTTGATAAGACATTGCATTGCATTGAGATGATAAGCCATACATACGGAATTAAAATGATTTTGACAAAATTTTATGGAAATAAAGTTAATTTTATTGATCAAGTGTTTAAGATAATTGACTAAAAATGAAATTGTTTTAAACAAACACATATTTCAGTTTTCTTGGGATGAAAAACAACTTAACGAGATATGAAATATAACAACAAATGTTTTTAATTAACTGGGAAAAACTATAATAGAATAGATGCTGTTACACAAATCTAAGTCCCGGATCTAGGTATTACCTCAGGCTTGGTGGTAACTCATTGATCACTGCTTGTACTGGCCATAGTTGCCTTTCACTGGAGTTGTACACCTAAAATGGCCAAGATAAAGTACCATATACATTAATACTTTATTTCAAAACAAAACTGCAGGAGCCCAACATTTGCTTAATCTTAACTTCTTAATGGTTGTTAAAATATGGTAGATCCCATGACAAGATTTACAGCATAATTTCTTGCAACATGTATACATGACAAAAAGTAATGTTTTCAAACCAATTAAAAAAACAGGATAGTGATATTCGTGATTATTAGTTGATATGGCTGTTCACATGTGTGAAATACATTTTTGATGGGAAAGTGCTTTTATATAACCCCTTCTGGTTATGCCACTGCCCTCCGCAATGTAGGTTTTTTTTTGTCTTCTCCAGATTTTGCACCCACTCCAATATTTTAGTTCAGCCGCTCGTCTTTAAATGAATAAAATCCAAAATTGAGAACCCTGAATAAGTTCCAGCATGGAGTTGTTGGAGTAAACATTTACTATAATAACTCCATGGTTCCAGCAAGTGGTCGTTCTGGCGTCTGAAACAGAGGTATGCACATCAATCATTAGATTGTGTTCTTGTCTATCGTCTATGCAAAAGTAGTAATTTAACATCCACCGCTGATATTAAAATAATGAAAATAAAATGGTTTAACATACCTGAACACCATCAGTATGCCAGGTGAGTGATAAGTTGTACTTCTCAGCAAAAAAGTCTTCATGCCGTTTGTAGAGGAGACCATCCTGTACATCTCTAATATGACCATCATTTGGTAGGCTATTTTTGTAGGCCAGACCCTCAACAAATTTTTGATCTGTGGGTGAAGAAGGAGAGATAATCACAGATCTCTTATGACATTGTAGGTTTTTTAATCAAGTCAATTCCATCTCAAATTTATAAGCGAAATTCGAGGAATAATAATGAAAAACAATTGTAGACAAAAACATGGTTAAGTTGCATTTTTAAATGTATTTTATAAACTTCCAAGCCGATATTTGAAGTTTTTATTATTCAATGAATCATATTATAGAAGTAAACAAGAGGGGAAATGCACAGTAATTCAGCTTAACTCATACATATCAGATTCCATCGGTAATTTCCAGTGGTAATGTCCTATTGTATTACAATGTATAAGTTATGACACCAATCATTTCCACAGAACTAACTATAAGGTGTTCTCAGCATACCACATTATTGTATAAAGATTTACTTCTCTATTAGGTAATTTTTACTTACCAGTGAAAAAGTCTTTAATTTGTTGCTCTCCGTTCAACTCAACAAAAAAGGAAGTTGGTTCTTTAGTGCCTTCTTTGTAGTGGGGCTTTCCACATTTTGGCGTTGGACATAAGACTTCTGTCGCTTCAAAAAGATGAAAACATTGTGGACACACATGATGGAGCGTTGCAATGAGTTGATCATGTTTGAAGCATTCCTTGAGTAAAGAAAAAAATAATAGATGGTGGTTTTATATATAAGCCTATAGAGTTATCAAATTCCGCGTGACCAGTGCGTTCGTCTCGCGTTTGTCCCGCAAAAGTCTCGCGGATTGCCAGGGAAAGAGTCGATTTATTTGGTGGGCTGCAAATGTGTAAATCGGTGCCGAAAATGGTGTCTTTAGCCTCTTATTAATGTCCCTATCTGTTTTTTTTTAGTATGTTATTTTATGTGTAAAATATCTCTATTCTTCCAATGCCCTAGACTATCATTTGCGAACAAATTGAAGAAATTTCAGATTTTGTGAAAATGTGCCACTGCCGCTATGCTTTTAGGGTTTATCCGTGATAAGGGTAGTCTGAACGAAGGAAAGATATCCGCGTTTAGGGTCAGACCTGAAAGGTCCTGCTTGAGGATGACACCACGGGAATGTATGTAAGTGGCCCCCGGGCTGCCACATCGTGTCAGTACCTCTGGATTATTGTGTTTCAAGTTTCTGTGTTCTCCGAAATTTTGTAGGCATAGGCGGAGTGAGGCCTAACATGCCGCGAACTCCACTCTCTATTTTGAAACTTGGATTTGGTTGCACTTCTCATTGCACGTGGGTAGTCCCTGGGCATGACCCGGGCGTGGCTTAGATTGTTGCGATTGAGAACTTATTTTGCAGTGGAAGTGTTATCTCATCGTGATGAATTTAGGACTGAGCATGAATTCACATGTTTCTATGTGAAAACGAATAAGGCAAACTTACGAAACAGAAAAATATGGCAAAAATATATATTCCTGTCATCCTGTGCCGTTGCTTGTATAATAATCGCAGTATATTTTCCGAAAAAAATCACATGGTAATTTTATTTTCCTAATGCATGCAGCGCATGGTTCAAGACAATGAGTCGGTTAACGGGTTTCGTACTTTCTATTACAGAATTTAATTACGTCAGGATTAAATTACGTCATGCAGGGAATCCCTGTCGTTACCATCAATATACGGAATAGGGGGATCGCATTCAATCACTTCTACCCGTATTATTCCTTCCTCGAACAATAGTAAAACAGTAATAACGACAACGACAAATACCCTGCACTGAGAATATTAATTAGTCAAAAAAAGTGTCTTATTTGACTAATTAAATATTAGTCATGCATATTATTTTTTTTATATTCCACAAAATAGTGCTAAAGAGTGGTTTGAATTAAAAAGAATGTTTTTTAAAGATTTTCGGATTAAATTTCATAATTGCAAATATTTCTACAACTTGAAAATTTGGACTTTTTAATTACAAAATTCGTCAAATGACTAATTAGCAAATGAACAATGTGCACTTAAATTCATAATTTTTGTGCTTGACAAACTAATTCTAGCCATTTGATGAGTCTAAAGTCGTCTTTAATTAGTCAATTAATTTGTCATTTGACAATCATTATTTTGTCATTTCAAATTGTAAATTTAGAGGTAATGGAAGTATTTTGTAATCATGAAAACTAGTTTAAAATATGGGACGGTTATCTTCTAACATAGCAAACATGTTTCCAGCAATGAAGTACATATATTATGAATGATAAAACAATTGATTTGCATAAATAATTTTTAATTAGTCAAATAAGACACTTGTTTTGACTAAAAATATTCTCAGTGTGGAAACAGCTTGTGAGAGTGATCCCCTTGTTAGTTTTTCTTAGTATTTCTTCCTTCAGAAGTTATCAGAGCTTTACGAATTACGTCCCCTCCCTTTGGTATAAGGCCCAAGTCTCACGCCACAATCAGCTTTAACATCTGTAGCTTGGCACCATGTTGTACATCTCAGCCGCCTTATATTTACTCCCAGTAAAAATGAACCATTTCGCCTCTCAAACTTGTCATTTGCACGTGTATATGAAATGTTTATGACTGCGCGCATGATCAAAAATAGTTATGGTATTCAATATTGCCAATTGCGTCCGCCCAAAACTTTCCACTCACGTGCACGATGTGTACTGCTGGGGATTTCCCCTATGTTTACGATCCCGGTTTATGATGTATGGATAAGTTTTCTGTATGTTTTTGTTTTCTTTATATCGTACTCCGCACACGGCTAGGTAAATAAAACTTACATTTTATATACATTGTATGTATCCAGCCTATCCCGCGTATATAATTCCGGATATAATTTAATTGGCTTTCTACAAATTCTTCGGTTCAACATTCATTCGGTAAGAGCAGGGAAGGTGGGAATCTGGTAAGAGCATGGCGCGGCGGTGAAACATTCTGACGTTCATAAAAAACTATTTTGCACAGAGTATCCTTTTGCTCATATACGGCATCATTAAATTCCACTAAAAACATTAGGCCTATACATTTCCAATGATATGCGTTGTTGGGATTGCTGTATAAAATCCGATATTCATTTCGGCTTTGTACCTTCTGTGTGTACATTAATTTGTATGGTGGCTTCACCCCCGTGCCGTTCACTCTGAGTCTTCGGTCGACGCTTCTTGGCCCGCCCTTTTTATTATTTATGTCAAAACTTGACCGTTATACCTGCTTCACTTTGCATATTGACTACAGAGAGCACATGTTTATCAGAATTAGGGTTTTCCCCAATGCATAATTACCGTTCCACCATTTAAGAAAGGGGGAGTAATCGAAATGGATGGAAATCCCTGAATACTTTATTTTTTCTTTGTCAAATTGTCTTGTTTTTGTATTATCGCTGACAATAAATTACACAACGAAAGGGTTTGTTGGCCTAGCATTAATATTATTTTAAAGTAAGAACAAAATATTGTACAAATAGTGTATTATTTTGACCGCCCCGAAGTAAAATGATGTAGTCCGTCCTTGATTTTTAAAAGCCTTGTTTGTGGTGCGTGAGCAAGACTTGAGAGCTAACTTTGATTAAAAGGGACCGGAGGGGTGCAATCTGTACATTCCGCCGATATTTTGATTATGAAGAAATGTGAAGAAGGAAAGAGATCTTGTGATTCCAGGCGATTTTGGTTGTCATAGTTATTACGATTTTACGATTGTTATGATGAGGAATTTCAAGAAACACCGTAGAAGTTCACTTGTATGCGATCTCCTAATTCGTCAGGACTCCCTTATGACGTAATTAAATCATGTATGGAATCTCCCGCGTGACGTATTATGTAAATTAACAAACTTTGAAACCCGACACAAAAATTTCCACTGTCAACAACTAATTTCGCTCATTTTTACATTCTGATTGACAGATTTGTACCGGAAAATATACTGCGATTAATATTTACTACGAAACAGAGGCCTGATTAGGTAACATTTTTTGACTGATTTGGAATTTTAGGCCACGGACAAAACTGATAAAATTCATGCAGAACTGCCCATCCAACACGAAACTAGTTGACATTGGGTATCACAGGAATGGGAAAGCAGCTGGTGAGACCGTGAGGGAGTCATGTATGAATTTTTAATTAGGTCATCACACGAAGAAAAAGACAAGAAATGCGAAAATAAGATTGAAAACTGAGATGAATATACCTAACAGTTGAAAGTTATGAATGGTTTACCAAAGAATTTATTTGTACAATGCATGATCGGTGGCAACCTTTTGGCCCTGGGTTTTGGCCATGCCTGGTTTTACACCAAGTTTGCCGTATCGATACGGAAATCGTCCCTTGTAATTGAACGGACCCTAATGCCTATTGAGGGGAATCCCCTGCGTGACGTACATAAATCCAGCATTAGAAAGTTAAAAATAAAAACTCGACACATACGTGTTTTAAAACATCCATGGTAGATTGGGAAAATGAAATTGTGATTCCATCTCGCATAAAAATCCCCGTAAATATCCTAATGTTGGGCAAAATCTTTTTTGTAATGTCTGTAGCTATTCTACACGTCCGCACACGGTAACAGGTGCTTCATGTACATACATGTAACTCATTAATTATTAATCACTGAAGACCCGGGCGAAAGCATTGTGTGATATTTTAAACAAATTGATCATCATAAAAGTACTTTACAGAAAAGATGGTATTATCATTTTTCGTCTTTATGCTAGCACATTCAATTTCAATAGTCAATCGAAGACTGTAGATTTAATTCGACATCTTGAGCTATATTGATTGCAAATTTGAACAATTTTTGTGACGCCAAATAGAAAATTACCTAAGTTAAAAATGGGAATTGTGTGTGTGAATTCGGAGGCTTGCGTCCCGTGGACGTATTTCCGCAGGCTGCAGCTTCTAATTAATCTTACATTTATCGTTATTTGGTCCTTAGAAATTGTGATATAACTTAAATAAGTGTTTACATGAGAAATAAAGTTGGTATTGAAAGAAAGGAAAATATCGAGTGTTTTATGTATTTTTTAAGTTTGTTCAAGTAAAAACTTAAGGATTATAAAATAAAACAAGGTAAATAAAAAAAAAAATGTGGCCCAACTGGAGATTCCAATGGACTCCATGCTTCACGAAAAGGTGACAGAGGTTCAAAATCTCCTTAAAAGTAGGTTTTTTCGTCCTTCTTCACCTTCGCATAATGTACTAATTAGGACATACCGCATTTTAAACAGTATAACGTCTTCTTAACATATTTATTTTCCAAAAACTTTTGCTATTTCCAACATTTTACTTGAGATGGGCTTGTTTAGTTCGTCCTTTCCCGTGTACACTCCAAAGAGAGCTCGAGATACCACTAAGAAAGACAAGTTTTCGTTATATAACTTTAGATAAAATCGATGGTTCCGTTTTCGTCATAAACCAATTATAGGAACTCAGTGTGAAAGGGTTAATACAGAATATTAGGGAGTAGTAAAAATATTAGCAGTTGTATCGACCGTGATCGCTGCATACAGAAGGCCAGGATTTCGCCATTGGTACACTGTCATGGCGGCAAGAACAGCTTTTTTTTTTTAAAATGGAAATTGGATCTCAAATACCTCCGAAAAAGGAAGGGGTTATATTTAGGGGTTACTATAGATATTTTTGCATCAGAGTGTCCAAATTTGTTCTCTATGGGTTCTCTATACGAGATCATCCGTCAACTGGGGCTGAACACCAGCAACCAAACATTTTCCACGGTGTGCTTGCTACGTCACAAGGCTGCATGGCGCTAATTTAGGGTGATGGCCCCGCCCGCCCGATTAAGAATATGAAGTTTTCTTCTGAAGATTGGCCTTCTACTTCCAAAACCCCACCTGTAAGTTCCGCGCCGATATTTCAATCCGTTTGATGCGAGCGCTAAAAACGTTATTTTTAAGCCCCCAGAGCGTACTGGAAATTTAATATTGGTCGACCAAAATGGGCTTACATTTTTGCTCATAACTTCCAAACCAAAACATCCTTTGGCTCTTAAGATTTTCACAGGGTAAATGAGAAAAATATAGCTATTCTGATACCAGAAATGTTGACCACTTCCCCTTAAAATCTGGGGCTTCTGGGGACGAGGCTATGCACGATCATTACTCAAGCACCGCCATAAGCTTTATTCTACACAGCAAAAACGCGTGGTTAAAAGTTGTAAAAAGTTTTTAAGCAAGCGGTTTAGCGGGTGAGAACAAACTTTTAAAACGTTTTAAAAGTTAAACAAGTTGTTTAACGGGTGAACTGCAGCTTTTACAGTTTAAGATAAGACCGAGCACTATGTCCTGGATCTCAGCAGCCCGTTAATACATATTGGTTTACATTTGTGGGTAGTCCAAGCCAAGAAGTAATTATGCAAGGGTTACGTTCAAGCATTTGGCCACAAGCCACATTGTTGGCAAGTGCAATGGGTTGGATGGATAGGAATAGGAGTAGACGGATTAATCCAAACCTTGCAATGACATTTTGCCTCTGCTACGTAGCTGAGTAAGAATTATAAAGGGGCTATGATAAACACACTAACAAATAAATACAAAAAACAATCTGAATTCTTAAACGGCAGGTACTATCATTTTAAAATGTATTTTTTAAATAAAATTGATATAATGTGGTTATGCCTACCTCTTTTTTACAAAAATTGGTTGAATAAAAGCGACTGAAGATGTCTTGGTCGGGTACCTTCTGGAGTGTGCATTTCAAGTACCTTGAGGAAAAATCAGCCAGGGTAGCTTTATTCACACCGTCGTGATGCTGCACTAGGGACAAAATACTGACGATCTTCTCTTCCTGAGTTGAATTGCCCCAGTGAAAATGCGCTTGGTGGTGCCCGAAGAATCTGCACAACGACTGTTGCTTTCGTCATTCCGTTTCCTCTCTTTAACCTAATCCCAGCTTCTTCCTCTTTTACTTCGATAGAAAGTTGTCCTCGGATGGTTTTAGTCAAGTCCTTTAAATATAATTTGTGGAAGGGCCTTTGTCCTCTTGCACTATTCGGTTGCCTTCGCTTCCGCACACGCGTCTGTACTGTCATGTTGCTTTATAGAAATTTACAAACCATAAAGTGCTGGTACTAAAATTAATTAACACCAAACGAAGTACAAGTTTGTACTAAGTAAACAGAGAAAGATGTCGCCTTTTTACATTACAAATCCAAATCAAGTCGGGTGTTCGTACTTTCAAGTGAGATCCCTAAATATATAAAGTTCGTCAGCCGGTATCGATGTCACATTGGAAGTTTGAGCGCAAACTACCAGTCTTGTGCAAAACGTTTGAACAATCATTTTAAGATAAAAATCAGGATTGTTGTTTATAAGTAGTACGCAGCCAAATGGAGGGAAATACTCTCTTATAAATCGAAAATTGAGGTGAGGGAAAAGTCCAATTAAGATTGAGATATCAGTCTTAAAGGAATTCAAACCACATTCCCATTGCATTTTTCAACCAAACTTTTAGACCTTTCCTTCAACTCAATCTTTTAGATTGATTTTCCATCTTTGGTTTATGAGAGTATGTGGAAATTTACATGATAGTTATTACAGAATATACTACTCGGGACATGCGGGAATATACGAGAAATGCGGGAAATGGAACCGGGAAATACGTGAATGGAACCGGGAAATACGGAAAATAGAACCGGGAAATACGGGAATACGGGAAATAGAACCTGGAAATACGGCAATGGAACCGGGAATTCTATGAGTGCACATGCCTGAAAAGAACCGGAACTCACCCAACAAGAACCTGGGAAATACAACCATCGGCTGGCAGCACAGTATTTCCAGTGTACATAAGCGTTCCTGGGGTGACGTGTGAGCTATTAAATATATATTTAGAATGTTTGGGGGTATTCCCGTGGGCTCATCCTTCTAAAAATTCACATTTTGTTCGACTACGTACTAACAGAAAGGCTAGCTGGAACAATCACAGGTTCCCTTTTCCCCTTTTGGTTTTTGTTTAAATATATTCTTTTTTGCCCTCCTCTTTCTCTTCCTTCCATCCGCTCTTGTTTTCTTCCTCCCGGCCCTCTAGTCTATTCCCCTCTTGTAATTGTAGCCTATAGGCCTACTGCTCTCATCAAGCCATATACATGCACGTTTCTTCTCTTAATTTTTGTTTTGACAAAGTATATTTATGTGAATGTTATTTTCTTAATGACATACGAAATTAAATTTGACTAAGTTTCACTAGGGCCTTCTACAACCTATCGGCAACTTTTTGTACCCCTACAAACACGATTCATTCGAAAAATCTAAATTTCAAAATTTCCCATGTGACAATAAAAACGGAAATTCATTTTCGAAGTCTTCAACTACGCAAAAAAATACACATATAACCCCCTCCCGCTCCCTCCTTCCTCTCCTCGTCTTCCTCACAGTTGAAGTTTGAGCGAAAAACGACCAAATTTGTACAACATGTTTGAAAATAATTTAAGAAAAAATCAGGATTGTGTAAAAAGTAGGACCCAATTGGAGGAAAATACGGGAAAATTTACATGATAGTTATTTAAACAAATATATACGGGAAGCCGGGAAGATAATACGAGAAATGCGGGAATGGAACCGGGAAATACGGGAAATATAACCGGGAAATACGGGAACTACGGGAAAAGAACCGGGAAAATACGGGAAATGGAACGGGAAATATAGGAGTGCAATGCACTGAAAAGAAAACCGGGAAATCACCACAACAAGAACCGGGAACTAAAACCATCGGCTGGATGCCCACAGTATTTGCAGTTGTAGCATAGCGTCATGGGTAACGTTGAGATAAATATATATTGATTATATGAAATGTTTGTATCCCCGTGGGCTCATCTATCTAAAAAGTGCCCATTTTGTTAGACTAACGTGACTAACAGAAGGCTAGCTGGAACATCACAGGTTTCCCTATTCCCCTTAGTTGGTTTTTGGTTTATTCTTTTGCCTCTCCACTTTCTCTTCCTTCCATTCCCATCCCCTCTTGTTTATTCCTCGGGTCCCTTAGCTCTATTCCCCAACTTGGACTATTGTAAGTTAGTGTACGCCTCTGCTCTTCATCAAGCCCATAATATATCGTATTTTTTGTTTTGACAAAGTATAACTTTAGTTGTAATGTTATTTTCTATCCCGCTTTTCTCTCCCCTTTGTCCAGATATCGATTTGCGTAGTTAGAGGCCTCTGTGTGTGGTGTGTGGCGTGTGGTGTGTTGTGTGTGTGTGGTTGCCGGTGTGTGTGTGTGTGTTGTGATGTGTGTGGTGATGTTAACCGGTGACACAGAGTTCGAAATTTCCGTTTTGTGTATTAATTAAAATAGTCCAACTAGAAGGTAGAACTAAATGTACTTCTAAAATGAGTTGAGATACATCGGATTTTTGTTGGATGCAGTAAACATTAATGTACGGAAAAAACATCATATGATACTGGATTCGGAATTCTAACATTATGTGTGATTTTAGCTATGACCGGGGTTTTTTGACTTGAGCTTAGTATTATACACATGGTGGACAAGCATTGTATGCAAAAAGCAATGCACGTGAAAGGTGCCGTCCATCATGGGTAAACGATGAGGCGGCCATGACATGGAGCAGTACGAACAGAAGCTTGAAGTCAATGCATTGCACTTTCATCAAACCTCCTTAAAGACAACTATTCAATAAAATGGCAGTTACGTGGTGTGGAAACAGCAGGGGACGTGCATTTGAAGACATGCTTGAGTGAATTGACAGCACACAAAGCAAGGAGGGTCTGATTTCAAATTCCATGGATAGTACTGTGCTTGCTTGACACTGCTGTTCACGTTGCGACGGCAACATTCGAGGTTCATTGGGTCACGATTGTTAAATAAAGGAAAGCCACACGCACATCTTATACCAACTTACAGGTTCAATTTCGATTATGCAAACGTGAAAAGGGACGCCTTGATCAATTCGTGTCCTTTTTTCTTTATGGAATTATATTCTGGATTTCACCGCGATGCGGGTGGTGTCAACAATCAGCCTTAATAGTCGCGCAAATTTATTAAATTTAAAATTTCAGATTTAAAATAGAGAATTTTAGAACTAAAAGATGTTGTGTGTGATTAGGTAAATCCCTATTTAACTTACCAGTACAAAGATTTCGGCTTATAATACGTCAGGCCCAGGGGCGGCGCCAGGGTTAAAATTCATATAGGAGGGCCGAACATGGGGGGGGGGAATTACAAGATTACACCTATCAGAAAAATACTGGGTAAACACGGCCTACATCCACAGATACCGATTTTCTTAATGGTTGGGTGGTGCCTATTAAAGATATGAGCAAAATTTTACACAATCTATATAGACCTGGAAGGCATTGTGGTGAAATTTGTCGGTAGGCCCCTTAAATGTACAAGTATAATAGTGGAAACAATTTTCCGACCCGGTTCAATCGGAGAAGGAAGAAGAAGAGATGCCAGGAATGTTCATGGTGGTGCGCGGTGCGATACACCAGTTTCAAAATGAATATAATACGAGCGTAGAGCGATAACAAGGGTAACATACGTTTGATATGGTCGGGGAAGCAATTTTACGGGGAGGGGACATGGGGAAGGCGGAGATGAATGGCGAAGAAGGCCTAGTATCCGTCGAGTCATTAGTAAATGTTTTTTTCGTACACCAAAAATTTCTCTATCCAGACAAGTTTCATAAACATAAAGTTATTTCTTAATTCGCGCAACTCCGAAGACGACAAATGAAAGGGAACATAGACCTATATGTCAATGAGACCATACCTGTTAGAAAAAATGGTGCGTGAGAAACATAAGCAAAGAATCAAACGCATACAATACCCACATTAACGGCACAAAATGCCAAACAGGAGTTCAATTTAATTAGATAAAACTCACTAAAATTTAGCATTTCCTCAATATTCATACAGCGTTATGAACGTGAGCCTATGATTTTTATTTTTCTATAGAGTGGGATATACCTTTAATTTGGTAAAAAAAATCACGGCAGATGTTTCGCTATTTTTAACTCAACTACGAATACGCGTCACTATGCGTAATGATTTGCCCTATAGGGAATACGGATGAATTACTGACTTCATAAATATGCAAAAATATATCAGAAGCCCATCATTTCTGAAGTGTCTACTGACTCTATTTGTTTTGTTCAGGATATATCCGACATAGCCGCCGTAGCGTTCAAACGTTTGGCCGCCCCCGCGCGCTCTCATATATTTTAATATATAATATATAATATATTATAATATATAATATATATTATTAATATATATATATATACTACACGTAACAAACTGGGACGAGTACTACGTACATTGCAACCAATTTCGTATAGTATAGGCTGTGGACCACGAAATGGTTCACTTTTTAAAGCGACGAGATTTACCGGAAAATGATTTAAACCAACACAATCTTGCTATCATATACGTTTCACTTATCCCGGAATGCGGGAGGAGAAGAAGAAGAAGACGAACGGGGAAAAGCGCCCTAGATGCGGGGAAAAATACGGGAAAAGATACAGGGAACACGGGACTAGATACGGGAAATACGGGAATAGATACAGGAAATAAATAAGGAAATACGGAAATGCGGTGACTGCACGGATTGCATAGAACAGTTAAAGCGAATTCGACGCGGATTGGGGCTTTTCCTTCACCCCATGCCCTGCGTGAATGTGCAAACAAAGCGGGTCATCTGTTAAGGTCTGAAGACAGTTGTGTTGAGGCATATCTGGCGGTATACAGTAAATGCTTCAAGTCAGGCCGAATTGAACAATAATTCAGGAGGTATAGTAAAAAAAATTAAGTGGTTAGAGTCTGCTAAACAGCAGTGACAGGCGTCAACATGTGAATGGCGCCTAATAATTGATACTTGAGGACCCGTCAGTTTCGACGACCATGCAGCTAGGACTGCAGTTTCAAGACAGATAAGGCAACTCTTGCCCGAGATCTCAGTCAGGACCATGCGTTAAAAAAGTAAATCACGCTATCATGTCACGACATGCAGGATCTTTAGCCGCAAAACAGACAAGGACAAAGAACAATTATTAAGTGAATGCATGCAGACCTGCAACTCAAAGAAAAAAAGTGATTATTTCCCGGAAGGAGAAATTGCGCACCTCACGAAGTATGACTAACCATCACTACACGTATGTCTTCTCAAGATTGAACTCCCACTATTAACCTTGCCAATTAACTTCGGAAATGAAATTGCTTCCATTCATCCTGTGTTGCTTATTTTCACTAAGTTTAAAATTTGAAACAACTTAAAAAATCTTTTCAAAAAAAACCCCAAGGGGTTTTTTTTAAAAATGTGACCATTTTTATATTTTAGCGCCAACACTTTCGGAGTCCGTCTCATATAACGTGACCATTGCCAATGCCATTTAACTTGCAAGTTGATATATAGGTACGAAAAAGGATCGTTTTGAAGAATATCGGAAAACGTAAACTGATCAACGGGCAAAAAGAAAACAATTCGCTATACTTAGGCACTAGTAATACGAGTTTTGCAAAGAATGTTTGTTAGTTACTCGTAAACTAATGATCCACAGCGGCCGAACGACCTTATCCGGATTAACCTGAATACACCTAGTTTCCATAGAAAACAATATAGATGTGTGTCCAGTACATAATCCAAGAGCTCTAAATCCTAACTTACACCCACATAGGCCTAAGTGGTCGCTGTTTGTGAACATAGGCTACACGTGCCTGGATTCGTACACTCCTCGGATCCAGGAATTTTGTAAAAACCATGGTACCATAGCTTATAGCCCTTTTACGATTACGCTTTTTTTTTAGGTGCACGGTCTGATATGTGATGAAACATGATCGTTAACTTGGGCGGATATCGATACGGAATTATAGCCATCCTTTTAGACATGCGAATTGATATTCTTGAGATGACAACGCGTACAGGTTATAATAGTAGTGTATATAATAAACCATGTGTATTATGTTACATCTTGTTACTTTTTTTTCGTATAGACCAGTGGTAGGCCCTCATATGTATGCATATTATTATTCCTATTATATGTTTTTGCGACCGCTCCGATTCAGGCGAGGAGCCAGGAAACGGGAGTACCCAATCCCCCACGTTTGAGCCATGTACATGCCCTATACACGCACGCACGCACACACCCCCCCCCCCACCACACATACACCATTTGGCAAGCATGACTACCTCCTGGAAACTACTTGCGGGAGATACGGGAAATCGGCCCTAGATGCAGTAAACACTGGAAAACATACAGGGCAACTACGGAAATAGCGTACGGGAAATACGGGGAATAGAAACGGGCAATACGCGAATAGATACGAGGAAATACGAATATATACGGGAAAAAAAAGGGGGAAATAGGGAATAGATACGGGAAATACGGGATTAGATAATGGGAACAATAAGGGAAATTACAGGAAAACGGGAAATGGGGGAACGAAACAAGGATTTCATACACTGATGAACAGTTACGAGGCCTATAAAGTAAATCGGTGGTGGCTTGGGGCTTTCCGTCGATCCGTATCTGCGTAAGAAAATGCTTTAACTTATTTTAATCAACATTGTATCTAGATAGATAAAAAAACTTCATACAGACGGCTTACGGCGACGTCTTGCTAAAGAACACCACCCTACTAATTGAATAACACAAACACATGACGCCTATATACTCTAAAGATAGGAGTAACCTTGAGGTTTTTTTTCCCGTCATGTTCGATGACCGTTTTCAAACGAAATTTGCAAACGGCGACTCTGCAAATCGGCTAAAATTACACGCCTCGATGTCCCGACAGGCGCCCAAATAAAGCGGCGTAGTTAACAACAGACAAGGACAAGGAAGAATTAAGTCACATCAGTGACTGAATAATGTTAGACTGAACAAGACGGTGAAGACAGACAGATGTGTAACAATGCGCAAAAAAAAAACATCAAACAATGTGATAGATATATAAAGATATTATTGTTGATATACGATGATTTAATTAATTCTTATAATTACGTTTTTGAAAATATGCATTGAAGAAGCATATTTAATATGAGAGAAATATTAGGAATCGCAAAGTAATCCCGGCCCGGAAGTAATGGACCTGGTGTCCGTATAGTAGATCCTGCTAAGTCATAATATAATAGGTTATTTACCTTCCAAAAAAGCTAGCATAAGGGGGCTTAAAGCCCGACGCCCCCGTAAGCAGTCTTATCGGCTATAACAGAGGCACATTTTACACCTGCGCATACACTTTCGGGGCTACAAGGCTAACTTCCGGACCCCCGGCTTGCGGGAGGGAGAGGAGATAGGGAAATCGGTCCTATATGCAGGAAATACGGGAAAAGGGTGAGGGAAATAGGGTAATATACGGGAAATACGGGAAAAGGGTTACGGGAGCCGAAAAGGTAATTATACGGGCAAAATACGGGAAACGGGGGAAAATAGATACGGGAAGAGATACCACGAAATATGGGAAAATGCGGTAAGGGAAGGATAGCAGAAAAACTGACAAACAGGAAAAACAAATTCGGTGGCTTTTCCTTCTCTCTGTATGTCTGGGTGTGTGAATCGCCGGGCCCCGGGCCATCTATGTGCAAAACAGGAGCATTGCGGTTGAGGGTCTGTAGGCTCAGTGTGTTTGGCCTCTATCTTGCTGAACCGAGAGTTTCAGAGAAATGCTTTGTTTGCCATCCACCAAAAACTAAGCACTCTCCTGTGGGACACTCACCACACACACGCACGCGCGAGTTTGCACATACACAAAAACACACTATAAGCTTAAAGCGTTGGACGTTTACCTTAGGACCCAATGAAGTCACCTTTACAAAACACAACACACACTCTAACACGAACACACCTATATTTATTTATTTGAACATACACTTTTATAACCGTGGCACACGCCTCCCCGGCGGTGCGTTCAGAGCACAATTACAAAACAACAATATTATTAAGAAAGAAATAAAGTCAATATACAACCGACCACAAATAACCAAAAAATCCAAATGCTCGCGCCATCCAAACTACTTATCACACCACTATAATGGAGATAAGACCACCCACTGCACCTCAAATGCTTGATGGACATTCCAGGTTGTCACTAGAGGGGCAGCACTTCGTAAATGAAGACCTTGTTGAAGAGAAACCCAAAATGCATGTTGCTACTTTGTAATAATATCTTGTATTGCATGGTATCCGCTTTGAATAATGAGACTCCATTGTTCCTGGTTGCCTGGTTCAGCAAATTTTTTTCTCCAACATTTCTTGGATTTCCTGTTGTTTCCTGGATCGTGTGTTCACGTGGAAAAGCAGGAGTGAACCAGGAAAGTACCAGGAATGAACCAGGAAAGTACCAGGAAAGGAAAGAGAAAGCAAATTGGAAACATGCTGATTTTTTTTTTGCTAGGGTTGTGGTCAATGGTTGGACAACATAAACCCTGCCTACTAAGTAGTAACAACTCTCTTAACCGTTCAAAAAAATACGACAATTCGAGATTCTTCAATGAGCAAGGGAGAATTGTGTGGCCGTCTCGCGGTTAAACTCCGATCTCTCGATACACAAGTACATACCTCAACACGCCCTGAGAAACCAGAAGAAACGATTCATGGGAAATCGTATTGTTTGATCGTATACGTTCTTTAATTACACACATTATGCGTTGATGTCAGCTGCCACATAATTCAATATTCAGAGGATCATGAAACTGCCGGAAATGGCGTTTAGTAAAGATGATATCGAAACACCTTGATCATGAGGCAGGCCCATGTCTGTCAACCCCAAGATTCCCCAAGCCCTGCGGCACTCTCACAAACCGAAGAAAACAGAGGGGGCCCGACCCATTAGAAACTTTTGCGCACTATACACAGTGTTAAAACTGTGTCTCCATGAATTTTTTGTTTATTTTGGTTTTGTATAATAAATGACACCTCAAACAGCGGGTACAGAGGTACAACCTGGTAGCCAAGCAGGGACAACTGAGTTAACCTTTGCTGTATAAATTTCATCCAAAAAGAACCTGAAGTTCTTGACTTTGGTTAGCTACTTCGGAACAAGACTTTATATTCCGAACGCCGATCTTAAAACATTTATTCTGTCTTTTTTAGGGTATACATCCGAGATAGAGATGATTATTTTGAAAAGTTATGACGGATACAAGGTATCTTGCGACGACCATTTCTAAGAAAACTTTATCCCCATGACCAATGATGATAATCATAATGCTGCTGCTCTGGTGGAATTCAACATAGGCACTTTTGAGATATATATTAGGAACAATTAATCTCTTGAATGTTGCTCCAATGCAAAGGTATTGCAGTAGTACTGTGCCAGGACCCATATTGAGGTAACCCTAAACAGGGTTGTGAATATTTTCAACATGGCAAGAAATCTACCCATACACAGCAAGTTTCTCACTTTGACACTTTGGAGTACATGCATTAGGACATGTGCCTGCCTGAAGTATGTAGCATCAGGGAACCCATTAATCTAGACATCCAGATCTACTGCTAGATATTTGAAGGATATATTGAAGGTACACCATGGTTATTCCAGGAGGACATCACGTCGGTACCCATTCTCTGCAATGTTGAGGTCGTCAAATCGAGGGTGTTTTGAACCAATCCCACGAGGGGGCACTGCCTGCGGACTATACGTACTTTACTAATCATGTCAGTACCTAAGGAGTAAAGGTAAGCATTCAAAGAAGTTTAAGTTCCACAAAAACAAAACAAAACATCATTTCATGCTCATGGTAACGGACTAGTGCCTTTGTGGGCTAAAATGAATGTTTAAGTCACGGTTTTATGTATTAAGAATGTGATTTTGGGCTTGGCTCACATGACCTTATTCAGGTGTGAACATCTCCAAAAATGGTGGCATTGTGGATTGGAAATCTTCTGAGGTCAAATTTAACTGCTTAGGTTTTTGGAGTACATGTTTAGTAAGTATCCTTGTGTACTTCCAAAGTAATTACAGATATCGGTTCAATACTTCAAGGTAAATTATTGAAAATATTGCAGCACATAAGTTTTATTATTTCCTTTAAATTGACTATGCATCCTGTGAGAATGGGGCTGAAAAGTCAAAATATAGCCTTTAATTCCTGTTTGTAAAGTTTTTGCCTAAAGTTGACTGAAACGTGTATACAGATATGGAAACATTGACGTATATCCTCTAGAGTACCTACCCTCGGCTACTCTCTTGTTGCCCAGTAGGTAGAGAAGGTAGATATTGTGTTGATAGTCTCAGAGCAGAGGGTGTTTTGAATCAATCCCACAATGCATTGCAATGTGCCTATACTGTACTGTACTAAACAAATGTCAGTACTTAAATCAGGGCTAAAATGAGTGTAAAAGTCAAGAGTTTTAATGTGTTAAGAATCAGATTTTTGTGGGATCACATGACCTTGTTGAGGTGAAATTTCCCAAAACCGGTGCATTGTGGGATTGACTCAATACACCCTCTGGTCTCAGAGTAGCCATGCTACTATGTCGTATGGACTCTGCAGTTACTATACCACTGCTCTGGATAGTAAGACATATTGAGGGTGAGCTGATACCTTGAAGAATCTGTGTAGGCAAAAATAAGATGTTAACAAAGAGTACAAAAATGTTTTCCTTGTAAATACACAATTTGGCAATGAAGCATACTAGAGACTTGGAGGTTTTATTATTTGAGAGTATAGATTCTTGGCAACCTAATAATGACAGTAACTACATTTCTGTAAGTGCCGACATTGTCCGTGTGGATTACATCAGCTCACAGGATGTTCATAAGAAGATAAACAGAATGTGCAGTGCATTTTTTCAGTTCAGTACATGCATGTTGTCATTCGTATCTCCTTGTAATATCTTAATTTGGGATGAATTTAGTATTCTGCCACCACTTAAATTCGGCACCTTAACATGCGGTTTATTCCGTTACCTTTGCCGAATTCGTAGCCTGTGGCAGAATACTAAATTCTTTCCCTTAATTTTTCTGTTATTTCGAGGGAAAAAAGGATCTTGACCTTAAGAGCCAAAATATGAGGTTTTTTTAAAGTATTTGATATAGGGTGACCCAAAAAATGCAATCCATGAGGCCATGACAATATATTGACCTCAAGGGTTTTTATATGGGAGTCACCCTGTATTTTATAATTCCTTTTAAAATAATGTAATGGTCGTAGCATTTTGTATTCTTTACGCTTTCAACACTAATCATCATTGCTTGCGCATTTCTGTTTTTGTTTGATAGTTTACCCATTTGATTATATGCTTGAAAGATATCTTAAAACCTATATGTACATGTGTTTTATTTATTGGACAGATTGCACATCAAACACCGTCTTATGAAATGGTGATGTCTGTCTGTCTGTAAGGATGGACGTGTGTTGATGACTGTGTGTCCACTCTATACAAAAAGGTCAACATTTGGCAATATCTTTTTTCTAGATGAGCTGTGGAAACTTAGGTATATTGTAGGAGGGTACGTGAGCCTACATGTAATTCATTCTTCCAGGGTCCTTCAGGGGGTGGGGAAACATAAAAAGGTAAACATTGTACAATCCTTCCATGCTGCCATTGGCAGTTTGCCAGTTCTTTTGTATTTAATCTTTCTTTAAGCAGGCTAGCCCCTTCAGTGATAAATACTGATTTACAAGGTCGTCTTGCAGTTACGTAATGCAACTGTAAACAGAAAATAAAGACCATAAAAACCACACTATGGGGCATTATGACAATATTGGGGACAGAGATTCTTAAATCATAGACATTGAAGAAATGGACTACTATTATGTGGGATGCTCTGTTAGTTTCACCCTACTATAAAATATTCAATAGCCAAAAAGAAGTGTGTAATAACTTCACCCACATCATCATGCAGATGTCAATATGTGAATGGAAACATGTCGGTATCCTCCATGGAATTACAATGTTTAGCTTATTGTTACAGAAATCCAGGTGTTTCTGTTGAAAATTGTAAATATTGTTAGAAAAATTGTCACAGTCAAATCATGCATAACATTATCAACTTCAATGTGTATAAAATAGTTCACCTAACTAAATTGTAACTGTACAAGAAATTAGTTGTTACTTACAATATAGGCTTAGGCGACTAAAAAAAAAAACATGTTTTACGGACCCGACTGACCCCGATTTTTCAGTTTTACATATTTTTTTTTTAGTTTTTCCAAAGATAATGTAAAATCAGCCTGTTTTAGCCCAAATTTATCAATTTTGGTTATTTTTTTTTTAAATTTGTAAAAAATGTTCATTTCTTTTCCTGATTTTTCAGATTTTGGGGCTATTTTAGGCCAATTTTGACCTCCAGAAAAAAAAATTTTGCCTGACCGACCGACCGACCGACCGACCCTACTTGAAAGGTCCGCTCGCACATAAAACAGGTTTTTTTTTGCATCGTCTTAACTCTTATTGTTTCAAACTTGTCAATGCTATAGGTGCAAATGCAGCAAAAATTTAGTCCTCTCCTTGCAAAGCTTTCATTGAATTTAGACGAGCAAAAGGAGTGTGATCCATAGCTCTCATCAATCCCCATGTCTAGTTAAAAAGTTGAGATCTCTATATCATTTGAACCATTGGACTAAGTACTGGTATACCATGTGCCTAATCTTAAATGCAGATTTGATATACTCTGGAAGCAAGTAATAAGTTTATATTTTCTGTCTGTCACCAGAGGATGTTTTGAATCAATCCCATGATGCATTGCAATGTGCCTGTACTGTACTGTACTAAACACATGTCAGTACTTAGGGATAAAAAGTGTTTCAAAAGTTCAAGAACAAGACATTTCATGATCATGCAAAAAATTCCCTAAGTACTAACGCTTTGTAGGCTAAAATGGGCGTAAAAGTCCGGGTTTTTATGTGTTAAGAATAGGATTTTTGTGGGATCACATGACCTATTGAGGTGAAATTTCCCAAAACTGGTGCATTGTGGGATTGACTCAATACACCCTCTGGTCTGTCACAAACAAGGGCTCATAACATCAGAATGCCGACTGTTATAAATAAATAAAAGAATGCACCATCAGAATCAGCTGAAAGTTTGGAAATAACTTTTTTTGAGGATATCTATTCAACCATAAGCAAAAAAAGAAGTTCGCTAAGATCACGGAATGTACCTTTTTTAATAATCCTTTGCTTCCAAAATGCAATATGATTGACCTTAAGTTTACATTCAATTTAGAATTTACTTTAAATACTTTTAAAGTACCAAATTCATAAAAATACAAAATACTAATTATTAGTTGGACAATCCATTGAATAAAAAGTGCTAAGTAGGCGGACATGCAGATATGGTATGTAAAGTCCATGGAGAAAATTAATTTAGCAATGAATTACACTATTGATATGTTAATTTGCTATTGAAATAGCTTATTAAATGTGGTACTAATTCGGCTGCAGTAATATTCATGTTAAATAGTGACAAGTTATAAATCCTTTTATTAGTCTAAAAGTGCAAAATAAACTCCACATTGCATTTTGCACAAACTACTATTTATTGAACTGTCTAAAATATAGCTTGCAAGAGAAAGAAAAGAACAAAACATAAAAATCAGCATTAAATGGATGCTTGTTTTACCCAAGCATTTTTTCAGTGTGATCCCATGCATGTACACCATGATTAATACATCATGATTAAAATAACAGAATTTGAAAACTTAATATTGGATTGTTTTATTTTTCTATATGATACAATGTAGATAGTGTTGGGCTTAACCTTTTCCTCTAGGTGATTGTCAAATATGGTTGAAGATATTTTAAGCCAGATTATTATAGGGAACAGAAATCATTTTCAGATCTGGTGCCCACAACTATTTTTGTCAGTATTCCCTTGCCATGTGAAAGGAATATGAATGTAAAAAAATTCTAATAACATAATTTGGATGCTCTTGTTGCAAGAAAACATGAAGGAATAGCTCATTGGTGGCAATGAACTACGGTCACAAAAAATAGTCCAGGCTACAGACTCATTGATAACTAATACCAACCTTGTTTTATTAGATATGTAATGTTTTTTAACGGTTTCTAGACCATTTTTGTATGCTGATTCTGAATCCGATGGATGCCAGACGAGAAACTTTGAGCATTTTTGTATAAACGCAAAAAATCAAAATGGCCACCAAAATACAAAACATTCATGTTGTTCAATCAAAAGTTGTAATTTTTCAGCCTGTCTCGTTAAAACATTCATTGTGACCAATTAACATATGATTCTGTAACCATGCAATCAATTAATTCAATATGGCCGCCAATACAAGAAAGTTTCTGATCGTGATCTACTTTTGTTTGCAGTTTGGGAATTTGGTATCTACCCTGGTGTTTTGACAGTCAAGATATTAATTAAAACCATGAGAAATATTTTTCAAAAATGTGATTATAAACTCCTTCATTATAGCATCCAATATGTACTCGACACTCTAAAATGCCTCTAATGTATAAATGTGGTCTAAAATAGTACTTGCATTTTGTTATAAGTCAACCAGATTAGTTTACATATCATTAGGTAATCAGCGCAATCGATACATGTAAGATTCCACCCAAAATGGGTATCCAATATGGCTGGAAATGGCACTTATACTAAGCGGCGAAAATCCAATCACTAATAGTCTAGAGATATATGTCTCCTTGGTTTTGGTAGGTTTTAGCGTCCGTTGGCATCCATATTGGGATATTTGATGAATAACAACTCAATGACACTTAAAGTGACAGGAGATTTTTTTTTTTAGGATATGAATTTCTCTCAAATTTCACTGGATCGGTTGTAGACCACCTACCGAGAACGTTTGGAAGGTTTATTGGACAAACAGGTGCAAAAGAAAACTGCAAACCTTGTTTTGAACTTGCCTGCTATCGTAATCGTTCCCATAGAAAACCATGCTTTGACTTCTGTCGTGCACGACAGAAACTACTAAATCATCATCTTATTACATAAAGAGGGCGTATTCGGCTTATTCACTTCAGGTGTGATCTAATACATTGGTAAGCATTCCAAATATGTAAAAAACCTAGGTTCGAGAAAAATTGGGGGCGCTTCTTTCTGGAAATCTCATGTCTCTTTAAGGTAGCCTTACTGGGATTTTTTAGAAGTGATAATCCAACTAAAAACCATACAAAATATATATTTAGCCTACAGCATGAATGAATTACTGGCCTTTACTCACTGACATTTGCAGCCATATTGAACGCTCATCTAGGATGCCATTTTGCAGATATCAATCACTTTGATTATGTTATGATATCCTAACTGCTCTGAATGAGTTATAGTGATATACACATGCATTACAGCTCTTGGCTATATGTAGTAATGGATTTTGTCATTTTGGAACCATCTTGAATGGTTTAGTGATTTGATTATCAAATTATTGAAAGCTATTCATAATGGTCTCAATCAACATATTGATTGCTAAAGCATAAGTATATATACCAAGTTACCATTCTACGATTCAAAAGTAGATAAAAATCAGGTGGCTTTGTTTGTATGGTGGCCATATTGAATTTCTAATTAGGTGGTTTAAAAAATCATTATTTTAATTATCACAATGGGTTTGTTTTGACTGGAACAGGCAAAAAAAATAAAACTTTGAGCAATGAAACAGATTGGTTTTTAGGGTTGGTGGCCCATTTGGTTGGATTTTTGCATTCTTCGAAACTGCTCAAGGTTTTCATCTGGCACCATCGGATATTCAGATTCAGCAGGAAAAAATGGTATAGAAACCTTGAAAAACATTAGAATATAACAAGGGTCACATGGTCTGTAGCCTGGACTAAAAGTTCTAAGTAGGCAGACATGCAGATATGGTTACAATGTAAAGCATATTAAAATTCATAATTTGATGGCCATGTTTATGCAAACATTGCACCTGTATTAATTGCAATTGACTTGCATATACTATCAGGTAATTGTTTGTAAGAAGGCTTTATCAAATGTAATTGCATTATTGATTAATTTTATTGATTGGTTGGTAATATGTGTGAACCACAATAAAAATCATAGTGGTTAGTAGGTACATGTAAAATTAGTTGTAAATTTGGATTGAATTCAATATTCTGCCACCATTCTTTCAAAATGCAGTTTAATCATTGAGGCTTTGCAAACATTCATAGGTGGTGGCACAGACAAAATTTATCTCCAATTTTTTATGTTTGTTTTTATTCTGCTGTAGTTGTGCCATTTTTAGGTAGTGATACTGAATGATCTCAGATATAATGATCCCATAGCAGCATGAACATCTGTAGTTTAGAAGTAAAGAATACTGTGGGATTGGTTTAGTATATATCCATAATGTCACATGAGTGAGTTCTAAAAGGTGCGTGTTACGATGTCCTTTGGAGACCCCCCTGATTTTTCCGGAAGTAGATTATCGAATTTTAATATCAGATGAAAGGCCAGTATTTTCTCAATATTGTCCTGAAAATTCAACCCTCAAATCCTGTAATTCTCAAGATATAACTCAAAAAAAACCGCCATGTTAGTGGTTAACCATCAAAATTAGCCCAGTAGTATTGTTGAATAGGGCGTTGCAAAGGGCATTCTGGTTCTACCGTCAAACCGCAAAGCTTGTTTCCCACGGGTACTTGATAGGACGACGTGCAAGTGCAGGGTGGTCTCATATCAAGCATAGTAGAACACAATAGGCATATTAATCGGAACAAGCACCTTAAGGGAATGGTTTTATTTTTATGCCATCGGCAAGAAGTGCAAGAAGGACACATATAGGGATACTCTGGTCGTATGTGTGAGTGTGTCTGTTCAAAATGTTAACCCTTAATATTATTGCAATGCCGTATGAGTTCCGTAAGGGCTTACATGATTTGTAATTGGTGGAAAGGGAGGGTGGTGACATGTTGGTGACCTTGAGGACTAGTGACCTTGGGCCCCATTCACAAACTGCGACGGCAGAGACACTCGCGGTCCGGGACCCGCCGGATTGTATTTTTTCCTTTAAGACCACCAAGAAATAAGGTTTTAAATGATCGGGTAAACTTGTGTGTAGCGTGTGTGTGCCATACAAAGACAACAATTGAGTGTAACTGACCTGGTTTTATTGGTGTCCAGGACAATTGCATATTTTAAACAAATCACAATATGTATATATGTTAATAACCCCCACCCCCCCATAGGCGTACTTCACTGGAATTGCAGTGCAGTGATATGGATGAAAACCATCTCTGACTCAATGCCAGCAACAACAACAGTTCAAATAGAATTGTGCTGTTGCTTGTGTGCGGCAGTATAATTACCCTCAGATTTTTCACCGTTTTTACTGCAGTGAAATATGAATGGGCTTTAGTGTAAAGTCCAGGGAGGGCCACTAAAATAATGATAGGGCACACCAGTGTGACCAAAAAAAAAAGTGAAAAGGGTTGAAGTGTGTGTGATCAGGCTTGTAACTCACATTATGCATAAGTTAGAATACACTGATTTTTTAAAGGAAAACAGTTCTTATCATAAAGATGTTTAGGGTAGTTGTCACCATTTTTGGCCAATTACGTTTGCTGAACTAATTTAGGGTGTATTTTTTCTAACATTTCTGAAAATTGCAATAAAAAGATTACACATTTTGGTAAAAAGTTTACTTTGGGGACAAATTTGGTTAAAAAGTGGAAGTGTGGTGTTAAAGGCAGATCATTGTTGCTTGTTGGTAGGGTGAAACTTATATAGCTGGTGTTTACTGTAATTAAATTTTGGTCAAACGTGTACATGATCTTATTTGGGTGGCCTCTTAAGGGGGCAGTGAAGTTTGAAATAGTGAGATAAGTTGTCCAAAGAAAATCTAATCATGATACCAATAACTTGTTTTGTAGAATCAAATTGTAGCCAGGTAATGTTCCAAGTTTCTTGGGTATTCATTACCACACTATTTCAAAGGCATTATTTTCTGTGAAAAGAGTAATTGCCATTTTTAGAGCTTACCTTTTTTCAGATATTTAAGTGTTCTACATTAATAATAATTCTAATTCTTGAAGTGCCTTAGGTTAAGGGACAATTTGCAATGTACTTGTAAATGTTTTGAAAGCAAGGAAATGCTTGCTTTTAATGACTCTTTAAATCTTTACTATTAAAATTAAGTGTGCTATTTTCTTTGCCACTAATGTTGTGATTCTCATACCTTTGTTTTATTGTTGTTCAGTGTTGTACTTAGATCCATTATGTATATTCTTAGCTGCACTACACCATGAATACAGAATAAAGTATGATGTTACATTCGCTTCATAATGTTAAACATGTCTTCACAACAAGAGTTTTCTAAGCAATGAGCATAGCACCGCATGTCAAAAAAGGTCGACAGAAAAATAATAGAAGTTAAAAAATATTTGAAGTCTAAATTATTATATTATGAGGTTCATGTGCTCATCTTCATCTGTTGTTGTGATTGAATATTTCTCTTGTTACAGCTTCTTTTGTGAAGGCATGGCGAGAACCAGTTTTACTGATTTGGGGAAATTCGTATTAGCGATGATGTTTACTAGGATAACTTAAAGGAGAACCTGTACTAAGAATAACTTATACAATATACCCTATAAAATATTTATGGAACACATACCAAATGGTTTCATTGATAAACAGAATTAAATTAACCATAAAAAAAATTTTGCCTGACCATGCTGTATTTGAAATTCGCACTTGTGTATATGGAATACACAATAGGTGATATGGACGACAGCACGTCATACACCTTCACACGCGATGCTTTCATAATGTGCATTTCCTATGGCATGTATGACGCAAATGTGCTGGTCGTATCGCATAACATGTTATGCGCTAGCGCAAATTTTAAATAACCCATTGTCAGAGAGATGGTTCTAACCTTCGTCTTACCACTCCCCCAGTGAACTTTGATCCAGTGCGCTAAAATGCCAAAAGCTTGCAGAAAAAGCTTCTAGGTAATCATTTTCTCATCCTTTCCGGTCATTTTAGCAAAAAAATGTGAAGGTAGCACCTTCACCGGGGTTGAAGTATGCCGTCAAGGGTAAGGGGGTGGTTGCCACCCAAGGATATTTTATGGTGCATTTTTAAAAATATTATGCACAGTATGGTTTTAAAACTGTTCATGTAAAACTAATCATTTGCCATCAGAGCTGAAAACTGCATGAAAATCCAATATCCTTTTTAGCGCAAAATTGGATTTCACCTATTTTCTGGGGAAAATGTCAATTTGCCGACTTGCAGATGTGAAATTCATGACTAGGCCATTTACCCTGGAAGCAATTTCCCCTTAAGTATCCCCCAAAGCCTATCCCTTTACAGGCATCTGTAAACAGCTGTAGATCGTTTTCATCATGGCATGCTTGATCAGGAATTAATGTAACTCCATTGAAATGATCTAAGAATAGAACCCACATCTCCAAATCATGCTTTGCGCCAGAAGATAGTTTAACTTGCACCAAGTCTTCTTTACCTCGCAAGTGACATCGATCAACCTTCAAAGGAAGGCGCGCCCAGGTGACACAGCCTTCCAAACAAAGGACAAGGATCCGATTAAGGATTGCAAATTACGCAAAAAAATGTGAGAAGCCTTCAAGGCATTCAAAGCTTTGTTTTTTATTTCACCAATTTTTTGCCCTGCGGAATTGAAATTGTTTGATTCACTCAATCCATTACCAAACCCAAATAATGTAAGTTTAGTTGTAGGCCCCACAGACTGTTCCCAATGGGACCCCAATGCTTTGCACATATCGTCGACCGCATCACATAGTGACGTATTTGACATTTTGGACTTTTTTTGAGAAATTTTGCCCATGTACTTGGTTGGTTACTAATTATTCTATTCACCAAATTTTAAACCTCAAAGTGGCTTAATTAGTAAAATATTAATTAACTAATTATGACGTATTTACAAAACGTTAAGTTGTCAGTATCACATAACAATGTATTTGTCAAAATCTATACTGCGCAGGCCCATAGCATCGTATCTCCATTATGAAGTTTTCGCCGCGTCACATAGTGACGTATTTGTGCGACGTATTTTGCATTTCACGGTAGAATGGGTACTTGTCGTTTTCACATAGTGACGTATTTACGCAAACGCGTCACATAACATATTTTCGCGTCGTATTTGTTATTTACACGTTGAAATTGCTATTTTGTCGTTTTCACATAGTGACGTATTTTATTTAACATCTTTTCGCATATACAAATATATTGGAAGCTGATTAGTTAAATATATTTGAAATTTAACTTATTTCAGTGATTTCCCAATAGGTTTTAATTTATATGTTTTAATTAACAGTATGGGGCAAATTAAAATCGCAAAATCTTCAAAGCCGTTTTTCTCCAAATGCGTATTTTGCAAATACGGCAGTATGTGACGCGGCCGACGATATAAAACAATTCTAACAAGGCAGCCGCAGGATAAGGTACTCGACTCGTCGCCCAACCCAACGAGCATAAAGTCATCAGCCATATGAGTGATGTTATCAGAAGCTAAAGCTCTTTAATAACAGCTCATTCAAGGAAGTCAATTTTTTTTTTCACAAAGGGCAGTGAACATGAAGGCCCATAGGGACGCTTGGTCACAAAATAATATCTACTTTTTCACATCTCAACAACTGAAAATCCTTAAGGTGTACATCAATAATTGGAATCATATTCAATGTCTAACCTACGCACACTACCATACGTGTAGCTACATCAAAGCTGACATGGCTTAACACACCATATTTTCGATCAATACCATCATTATGGATTGCCAGTTTCGGGGAACATAAATGTATTAACCTGAATTTTGCCTGGTTCAGATTTGTTACCAGGCCAATGGACAATATAATTAAAAGTTTGACATAGATAATTGCGAAAAAAAGGACCATGATGTGTGGTAAGTTAAACCTCTTCCATAAGTTGAAGACAGGCCATTATCCGGGTCTGCAGTACTATTTCGATTAGAACATCCTTATTGACAAGACCCCTAAAACTCCGCCAAACAAAACCACTCTTTATATATACTAGCCAGACTTTTATCTGGATAAAGATCAAGTAGTGGGAGTAAGATTTTAAATTAAGACAATTGGCGACTTAATCACCACCAATCATACACAAATCATCCACCAAACATCCACAGATCAACCACAAAACATCCAAGCACCACCAATTAGAAACGCACCAAACATCCACAATCATCCACCACTTATCCATCCTAATCAACCATCCACAAATCCTACATCAATCATCACCAACATCACCAATTATACAACCCAACATCACCAAACATCCACCAATCACCACCAACTAATCAAACATTAATCATCCACCACTTATCCATTCAACGGCGGGAACCACCACCACTCATACATCACCATCATCAACAAACATCCACCAATCCATCCACCAATCTCCCCCCCTTATCCACCCCACCAATCATCCACCAAACATCCACCAATTATACCACCAAACATCCACATTTCATCCACCAATCATCCCACTTATACCACACCAACATCCACCAATCCAATAATCATTAAAAAACATCAATCATCCACCAATCATACTCAATCATCCCACATCATACATCATCATCCACCAACATCCCAATTATACCACCCAAACATCCACCACTCAATCCACACTCATCCACCAATTATACACCAACATCCACCAATCATCCACAATCATCATCCATTATCTCATCCCAATCATACATCATTCAGTCCACCAAATACCTCCAATTAATACCACCAAACATCCAATCAATTCACCGAATTATACCACCAACATCCATCATCAACTCCACCAATCTACCATACATCAATCCTCCATCAAACATCCACCAATTATACCACCAACCACCTAACATTCACCAATCAATCATCCCCACCAATCCAACATCAATCATACCCACCAATCATACATCAGTCCCCAAAATCCACCAATTATGCCACCAAACATCCACCAATCAATCCATCAATTATAACCACCCAATCCCCAATCATCCACCAATCAAGCATACAATAATCATCCACCATCATACATCAATCATCCACCAATCATACATCAATCATCCACCACACTCCACCAATTATAACACCAACATCCACCAATCATCCACCAATCAACCACCATTATACACCAACATCACCAATCATCCACCACTTTATCCCCCAACAATCATACATCAATCATCCACCAACATCCACCAATTATCACAACACATCCACCATCCATCCAACCAATCATCCAACAATCATATATCCCTCATCCACAAACATCCACCAATTATACCGCAAACATCCCCATCAGCCAATTCTACACCAAACATCCACCAATCATCCACCAATCAAACATACATCAATCATCCACAATCAACATACACAATCATCCACCAATCATACATCAATCATCCACCAAAAACCTCCCCACTTATACCACCAAACTCCACCATCATCCAACCATTACCCACCCACATCACCAATCCTCCACCACTCAATCATACATTAATCCTCCACCATCATCGTCATAATCCACCAACATCCACCAATTATAACCACCAAACATCCCCCAATCATCCTCACATTATCCAATACACCAATATCTACCATCATACATCATCCACTAAACATCCACCAATTATAACCACCAAACATCCATAAGCATCCACATAGACCACCAACTCCACCAATCATCCACCAATCATACTCAGCAATCCACCAAACATCCACCAATTAGGCCACCTAACCATCCACCAATCAATCCTCAATTATACCACCAAACTCCACCAATCATCCCCAATCAAGCATACATAATCATCCCCCAATCATACATCAATCATATACAAATCATACTCATCATCCCCATAATACAGACATCAATCATCACAAACATCCACCAATTCTACCAACAAACAGCCACCACATCCCCAAACATCCACCATCTCAACCAATTATCCCCACTTAACCACACCACTTATCTGAACATCAATCATCCAACACAAATACATCAATCATCCCCCAAACCACCAATTTTGTTTTTTTTATAAAAACCACCACAACTTCCACCAATCATCCACCAATTATACCACCACACATCCCCAATCTCCATCCATCAATCCTACATTAATCATCCACCAATCATACCAAGCAATCATCCACCCAACATCCACCACTTCGCACACCAAACATCCACCATCATCACCAAATTATACCACAAACATCCACCAACATCCACCCTTCCCATCCATCAATCATCCGACCAACATACATCAACCATCAATCAAACACCCATTATACCACAAACATCCACTAATCATCCACCAATCAAGCATACACACTCATCATCACCAATCATCCTCATCATCCACCCATCAGCATCAATCATCCACCAACTCCACAATCCATCAATTATAATACCACCAAACATGCACCCAATCATCCACCATCCAGCATATCTCAATCATCCCCCAAACATCCCCAAAACGCCACCAATCCATACATCAATCACCACCAATCCTCCACCAATCAACCACCAAGTATACAACAAACATCCAAAACCAAACATTTCCAAAAAATTCACCACTTATCCACCCCACAATCATCCACCATCCCCCAATCCAACCTCCTATATCAATCATCCACCAAACATCCCCAATATACCCCACAACTCCACCAATCATCCACCAATCAAACTACATCAATAATACATCACTCATCCATCAACATCCACCATTAATCCACCCAAACAGCACTCATCATCCACCATCAATCAATACAACCATCATCCCACCAATCAATCCACCAAACATCCACCATTATACCACCAAACATCCACCAATCATCCACCAATCAATCATACATAATCACACCACTATACATCAATCATCCACCAATCATACATCAATCATCCACACAATTACTACCACCAAACATCCACAATCCCCATTAAACCACCAATTATACCACCAAACAACCACCATCCATCCACCAATCAATCATCCACCAATCATCCATCAATCATACCACCAACATCCACCAACATCCACCACTCAATCACCATCAATCATACATCAATCATCCACTAATTTAACCACAATCATCCACCACTCATCCCCAATCAACCAGCAATTATCCCACCAACATCCACCAATCATCACCACTCATCCACAATTATAACACCAATCCACCAATCATCCACCAATCCCATCTCCCCCAATCATACATCATCATCCACCATTATACCACCAACCTCCACCAACATCCACACCAAACATCCCCAATCATCCAATCACCACCAATTATACCACCAACATCCACCAATTCTCCACAAATCAAATCATACTCAATCACCCCCCAATCATACATCATTCATCCACCAACAATCACTTTATACCACCAACATCCCCAATCATCCACCACTCATAGCCACCAAACATCCACCAATCATCCCCCAATCAGCCACCATTATACCAACAACATCCACCAATCATATACCACCTACAGCAGACATCAATCATCTACCAATCCTACATCAATCATCCCCAATTATAACCACCAACATCCCCATCAATCCACCAATTATACCACCAAACATCCACAATTATACCACCAACATCCACCAATCAATCATCCACCAATT